>JAAAKG020171869.1:0-27332 GCA_010014905.2 Druon quercuslanigerum
GATAGGAATAGACGGAGAGAGGGGTCGCAAAGAGAGAAGTGAAGGAAAGTAGAGGAGTGAAGAAGAGTTCAGGAAGAAAATTTGAGTGTAGGATAATATGGGATCAGCTAGGATTTATTAAATAGTACACGACAGGGTTGGAAAGAAAAGAAAAGGATAGATGAATATAGGAGAAGGGAGGGTATTTGAACTAGAAAAAGAGAGGTAAGAGGCAAGAATCTTTCAGGAGAATAGAGGGCAAGTAGGTTCAGAAAGAGGGAAAAAGTGATGGAAAGTAGAGGAGTTGATGGGAGGCTAGTTATGGGAAGTAAGTGGATGATAATTTAGCATCGAATTGCATAACATTGAATAGAACAGTTGGACAGGTAAGGAGAGGAGAGGGGTCCATAGCCGAAAGGTGGAGATGTAAAGTATATGAAGAAGAAGGGGCTTGTGAAATCTGAGAGCCGGTGAGGGGAATGGAGGGGAAGAAGATTCGCAAGGAGAAGAGAAGTAAAGGAAATTATAAGAGTTGAGAGGAGGGTAGTTATGGGAGATGAGATAGATCATAACATAAAATTGAACAGTATAAAATCGGATCGGACACGACAGAGTTAAAAAGAAGAAAAAAAAGGTTAGATTTGCATAGTGGAATGTTGGGGATGTGAACTGCATGTAGAGGTAACGGGTTGTCCAAGCCTGGAGTCGGTGAGAGAAATGGGCGGAAAGTAGGGTCGCAAAGAGAGAAGTAAAGGAAAGTAGAGGAGTGGAATAGAGGGTAGCAACAAAAGTTAAGTAAAGGATAATATAGGATTGGCTCGCATAAGATCGGATAGGCCAGGTTCGGATAGGAAAGGAAAGGACAGAGTTTCAGAGCGGAAAGTTGGGGGTGTGAACTATATGAAGAGGTAGGGTCTTTTGAAAGGCAAGAATCGATGAGGAGAATTGAGGGACAGTATGTCCGAAAGGAGATAAGAGGTGAAGGAAATCAAAGGAGTGGACAAGAGAGTAGTTATAAGAGGTAAGTGGATGACAATATAGGATCGGAATGTAAAAAATCAGACAAAACAGGACAAGTTTGATTAGGAAAGGAAAAGAGAGAGATACATACCGAAATTTTGGGGATGTGAATTAGATCAAGAGGAAGTCGATGAGGTGAATTGACGAAAGGTAGGTTCGGAAAGATAGAAGTGAAGGAAGTTAAAGTAGTAGAATATTGGGTACTTAGAGGAAGGGAGTGGATGATGTTATAGAATGCGATTGGATTAGATCGGATAGGAAACAGGGTTGAATAGAAAAGAAGAGGAGAGAGGAAAAAACGCTGTAGTGGTAGAGTGGAGATTTAAATGACCTAATGAACGTCCGGATAGGCTAAGAACCTTTTTCTATAGTTAAGGAAGGTTTAGAAAGTGTATTGAACATAGTGCACCATACTTTTTACTAATATTGAACACTGTCTTACATTTTCCAAAAAACTGAGATACAGAAAAGTAGATGACGAAGTAATATAAGAAAAGAAAGAATTTATATAAAGTACAAAAGTAAAGAAGAAAAAAAAGATTGCTTCCAGGAGTTCCGTGCTCTTCATGCGTTTCTGGGTTGAAGGGGTTGGGGGTAAAGACGTTGGGAATGAAAGTCTGAGAAGAGAATGCACCTCGTGAGAAAAAGTTGTTTCGCATTTTTGTTTGCTTGATCCTTCCTTAGCTCTTTCGTTTTATTTTCCCTTTTCCTATCTTAATCCTTCATTCTTTTTCATTTTCCCAGTCTTTCATAAGAAAAGCTCTCAATCGAAAATTGCGTTTAAAACTGAATACCTTAATATTTTCCGCCTTCTAAAGTAGAGGATTTAAGTCAACTCGGTCTGAAGAAAAGAAGAAGTTTTAACACAAAATAAAAATTTTAAACAATAATTTATTTTTTGATTAAAAATTAATAGTTGTCAAAAAAATTATGATATATAATTAATATTTTAAGTAGACTTTTCAACCAACAAGGATTAAATGTTTCCAATGGGAAAATTAATTTTTAATAAAAATTAGTAATCACCAAGAAAACATTTTTAATTTTTACCGAAAAAATTGTTTTTTAACAAACCAACAAGAAATTTGAAATCGAATAGTTTATTTTTCAACCAATACAGGTTATTTATTATAAAGAAGAATAGTTTTTGGCCAAAAATAGCGAATTTAATAGGTAAAGAAGAATTCTCAACAAAATAGTTACATTTTGTACAAAAGAAATAAATTATTAACTAAAATTTCAGACTTTAAAAAATTATATTAACAACAAATTAGTTTAATTTCTTTTAGAAAGAGAAAATTTCTACAAAGTACATGAATTTTTATCGAAAAACAGGAACTTAATTTTCAAAAACAAAAAATAATTTCTTAATATAGTTGACTTTTAAAGAAAAGAAATAAATTTTAAATTACTCAGATGTATTTATTACCGAAGAAAATAAATTTTTGAAAATAAAAAAGTGGAACCATATACTTGCCTTTTCTACTGAAAAATGTACATATTTCCTCAAAAATGCAAGAGTTATATTTTTTAGTAAAAAATTATTTTGTAAATAAAAAAAAAATTTTCTTAAACAAAATATTTAAAGTCGATCAAAGAAATTAATTTTTAACTAAAACGATAAATCTTCCACCAAAGACAATAAATTTTTATTCGACTATTATAATTTTCAACCAAAATATTTTAATTTTTTATAAATTACATGATTTTTTTAACAGAAAAAAATTAATCTTCAACAAAATACTTACATTTTTTGCAAAGGTAGTAAATTTTCCAAACAAAATTTAAATTTTCAGTTTGGTTGAAAATTCTATTGACTAGAAAATCTTTTTTTTTACTATTTTAACTATTTTGTTGAAAATTAATAATTTTGGTTTAAAAATTTTCTTTTGGTATAAAAAATTCATCTTTCTTGAGTAAAAATGCAACTGGTTTAAAGTAATCTGTTTAGGCTTAGGCTTCAATAATTTTATTGAAAAAAATTTACTTGTTTTTTTAAAATAAATTTAACTGTTTTTAATATTTAATTGAAACTTTTTTTGGTATTAAAGTAGTTATTTATTTTAAAATTCAAAAATCGGTTAAAAAATTGAAGTATTAAGTAAACCAAAAAAGGTGAATTCTTTAAAGTAATATAATAGACTATATTTAAAGAAAAAAGATTTTCATTGCAAACCGAAAGCAGTTGAAATAATTTAAAACAACAACAAATTTTTAATAAAATCGTTAAAGCTTCAACCTAACCAGATGAATTTTCAATTAAACAGTTGCATAACTGTGTATCACTCAATAATTTTTCCTTTAAAAATAAATATTTTTAAATGACAATTGCTCTTTTCTAGATAAAAACGTACTTATTTTGTTTAATATTAATCTTTTAAGTCAAAAATTAATATTTTCTGTTGAAAATTAATCCTTTTTTTTATTAAAAATACACCTTTTCTTGTCTAAATTAATATATTTTAATTAATATTTCAACAATTTTGTAAAAATATAATCTATTCAGTTCTGATTTTCCTTTCGGGTCAAAAATAAATTTTTTTTATAAAAATTTAAATTTACTAGTAGAAATTTAAATTTTGTATAAAAAATAATTTTTTTGGCTGGAAGATTCAACCATTTTCTGAATAATTCATTTTTTTGGCTTTATACTTCAAAAATTTTGTTTAAAATGCAATTATTTTGTTAAAAATCTATTTAAACAACTTAATAGGAAAATAAAGTCATCGAATGCAGCAATTTAACTTTTTAATTTAAAAGTCATATTCTTTGGTTTTAAATTAGAAGAATATATTTATAAACAACAATAATTTGTTTAAACGATTATTTTTTTTGAATTTAATTAATTATTGAGTCACTCCAAATGTAAAATAGAAAAATAGTTACAAATTTCAGAAAAAATGTAAAATTTTTTACCGGTAAGTAAAGAGAATATCATTATCAACAGTAAGAAATTGTTTAAAAAATTATTTTTTTAATTTCGATTAATTATTATTACTTCACTCTAGTTGTAAAGTAAACCAAAATTTTGAAATGGCAGAGAAAACTGCAACTATCTGGCATTAGCATAGAAGAAGAAAACTATAAAAAATAATAATTTGTTTAAACAATTACTTGTGCTACATTGAATTAAATATTAATCTACTGAAAATAAAAAGCGGACAGAAAGTTGAAAATTGCAGAACAAAAAATTACTAGCAATTTCAAAGAAAATATTATTGACATCAACAATAAATTGTTTAAACAATTTGGTAGACAATTTATATATTTAATTAAGATTTACCTTTCTAGTTTAAAATAAAAGTTTTGTTATGCAAATTGAACTTCTTAGTAAAAAAATAACTTTAAAAAAAAAAGTCATATTTAAGGGTTGAAAATTTGATACGTTTTGTGGATAATTCTTGCTTTAAGTTAATAATGAAAGTACTGTATTAAAATACACTTTTTCTTGAGATTCATCATTTCAAGTAAAAATTTTTCTGTTTTGTAAAAATGTAACTATTTTGTTAAAAATTCTGTTTTTCAAAGTCAATTTTTGAAACTAACAATATAACTATTCCATTTTTTATTCAAAAATAGTTTTTTTAAATTAAAAATTGATCTCTTGAAATGCAAATTCATTTATTTAAAAACTCGTCTTTTCTGGTTGAAAATTCATCCCTTTTGGTTAAAAACTCAACTGTTTGGTCAAAAAGTAATCTTGTTTGGTTGAGGATTTTGAAAAAATTTGACGATTTGCGAAAATATTTAAATTTTCGTTTAAAAATGAGCTTTTATGGTCATTATTAAGAGATTTGGTTTAAATTTCACTATTTGGTTAAAAACTAAATTATTGTTGTGAAAATATAACTTTGTATTTGAAGAATAATTTTTTATTATACAATAATATTTTCGAGATCAAAGTTCAACATTTTTATAGATAATTCATCTTTTCCTTAAATTAACACTTTTGTTGAAAATTAATGTATTTTGTTGAAAAATCAAATTTTTCATTTTTAAAAATAATCTTTCCGTTTAAAAATCTTTTTTTTTTTCTTTTTTTAGAAACTGGCACTATTTTGCTAAAAACTAATATTTTTGGTAAATGATTGTTCACATAAGATAATAAATATTTCAGTAAAAAGTTAAACCATTTATTCGAAAAATAACTTTTGAACGTAAAAATTAAATACTTAACAAAAAAGTTGAATTTCTACAACCATATACAGGATGGGCCTTTTTAATCTAAAATGGGGGTCAGCTTCATGTAAAATCTGGTTTGACCTTAAGATCAATTTTCAAGGTTATTTGAAGGTCACATTGATTTTTTCAAATGGGAGCCCCTATTTTTGAAATTAGATTCTGAAAAAACGGGAAGTTTTACATCCGAAATAACAATTAGAGTCAATTTTTACGAGGTCAAATAAAGTTTATATCGAGGTCAAATTTCAAAAATCATGCACAACGTGACTTTTTTTATTCATTAAAGACGTTAGGGCAACACAAAGCTGGGGTGGATTTGGAAGCAACGACCTTGATCACCTTAACCTTGTGGCCAACTTGGAAGGTCATTCGAAGGTCAAAGTGTGGAGTTTGTTGGTTTAGAGCTTGTGCGTTTGTGGGTTTGGTTTCGAGTGCATTAGTAGAAGAAAACAAATATTTTGACCTTTGAATGACCCTCAAAGATGGTTTAAGGTTAAGGTGATCAAGGTTGTCGCTCCCAAATCCATCCCAGCTTTGTGTTTTCCAAACGTGTTAGAAGAATAAAACAAAAAACTCATTTACTGCATGATTTTTGAAATTTGACCTCGATTTGACCTTGATTCGACTTCGTGAAAAGTGACTCTAACTATTATTTCAGACTTAAAATTTCCCGCTCTTTCAGAATCTAATGTCAACAATACGGATTCCAATTTTAAAAAATCAATGTGACCTTCAAATGACCTTAAAAATTTATCTCAAGTTCAAAACAGATTCAAGAAATCTGTAATACCATCAAAATATCACAACAATTCGTAGTCTTCTTCCCAGTGGAGCGACCGGAGAAAATATTTTGCAGAAAAAAATAATTTTTAACATTTTTATCTCGTATCTCCAGCTAGTGTGAAGAGACGTTAAGAATTTTTTATATTCTTTGATGATAATAAAGATTCTCTCGATGTCTCTAGCAGCTTAATGGGAAAGGACGAGACTAGCAATCGGAACTTCTGTGGCTCGATTCCCAGCGGAGCGAAAGAAGCAGACCTTTTTTAGATAAGAATTATTTTTAAAAAATTTTAATTTGTAGCTCCATCTAGTCTCAAAATACTTCAAGAATTTCTGTCATTCTTTGATGATAATACAGATTCCTTGAAAAAAATTTGACTTTTGTGTGACTGGAAAAAATAAATAAAGTTTGACTGGCAAAATAATGCGTTTATTTCTGAAAAAGGATTCTTCTCTCAATCTCTCTAGTAGCTTAATGAGAAAGCTCTAGACAGGCAACCGGAAGTTCTGTGGTTCGATTCCCAGCGGAGCAAAGGAAAATCTTTTTTAGGAAAAAAATTATTTAAATCCCTAATGCTCTCAAAAATCTCCAGTAATTTATAAATGCTCTAATTTTCATTATACATACTGTAAATCTAAAAATTATGTGTTTGTATATATTACTTACGCATACTTCTTGCATGTAAATGAATCATAGAAGCTACTATATATGTGTATGATAATGCAATATGTATGTGTATGTATATTTGAACATGTTTATGTATAGTAGGTACCATTGCAATGGCAAATGCGAAGGGCTTGTAGCTACTCGAGTCACGAGACATAAACTGCGGTTAAGTATTGGTATATTTGTGTGAGTGTGTGTGTAGGTCCCTGGTGGTGCATATTTGTGCTGAAAAGGAAATTACTTGGACGCGGCACTCGAGACGCATAATACTCGAGAGAGAATCACCAGCACGAACCGCCAATGTGTATTATAGCTAATGTAAATTGCACAATAGTGACCTAAAATAGTAAGTTTAAAAGGATCTCCAAGCTTGAATATTCTTTTAAACACTTCTATTAGTAATTTTGCCCCTAGATTATTTATTGATACACATTTTTATTTTTGGTCCTTCGAGCCGCATCGAGCGGAAACTCCGGAAAAAAGGATTCAGCTAATGTAGATTTCGGGACTTATACGGCTGTATAAAGATAATACAAAGAAGAATCGAAAATTCCTTTAACAAAAATCAGTTGAAGCTTTAGTTTTTGAGATACAAAAGATTTCAGCTGGACCAATCAGGAGCGCCGTACATACAGTTGCATGTATGTGATCCGGAGTACCTATTAGTGTAGTGACCGCTGTTCTCTCTTCGCTAACCCCACCTCGACACTCTTAATAACGCTACGCTGGACTTCCGCTTACGTACGCACATCTATTTATACCGCGCCCCTGATTGGTCCACCTTAAATACTTTATAACTCAAGAACTAAAACTTCAACTGATTTTTGGAAAAGGAATTTTCGATTTATTTTTTTTAGTTTTATAGAGCTATATAAGTGCCGACACTTGAGTCTGGGACGCCCTGTATATAGAGAACTACTATATAGAGGATTACAGAAAAAACATTAGCTAGTTTTTAAGCCTAAAAATTCCTTTCGCACTAAATTCTTAAATTTCCCAGAAGGTGAATTAATTTTGTATTCACTAGTTGAATTTAAAAAAAAAACGCATTAATTTTGTACGTCTGAGATTAGTTTTTGAGTGAAAAAGACGAATTTTCAGCGAAATACATGAGTTTTTAACCAAAAAAGATCAATTTTTAGCCAGTTTAAAAATAAAGTTTTATACAAAAAGCAACGATTTTTCATAAAATATTTCAGTTATCTACTTAAAAGATGAACTTTCAACCAAGAATTAATTTTCTACAAAAAAAATTTCGACAATGAACTGAATTTCAACTAAGGAAGACAAATTTCTACCAAGGATAAATATTTATATTTTAAGTTTGAAAAAAATAATTTTTAGGAATATAGTTAAATTCGTAGTCAAATAAAAAATCTTCAATCAGAAAAATAAGTTTTTAAAAAAGTAGTTGAATTGCAAGTAAAAAATATTAATCTTTAAATAACTGTAGGATAGTTTTATTTTTAATTGTAAATAATAATTTACAAAAAAAAATGATTTTTCCACAAGATAGCTACTTTTTAATATTTTATATAGCTAATCTTTAAGAAAAAAATTAATTTTTAACAAAATAGTTGAATTTCCCACCGTGTGGCATAAATTTAAACCTAATAGTTGAATTTTTAACGAAAATCAGAAATCTTAAATGAAAAGGATTAATTTTCTATCGAAAAAGATGAATGTTTAACAAAATGCATAAATTTTGAAGGAAGTAGTTGAATTTCTTAACATAAAAAATAATTTGTCAATGAAATTTAAAACACTACAGTATCAGTTGAAAGCTTACTTCTCAGCAGAAAAAAAAAGAAATCTTTAAAAAATAGTAACATTTTCAAACAAAGGGATGGATTTTTAAATAAAATGTTGATTCTTTTACTGCAATACTTGAAATTTTAGTTAAACAATAAATTTTTCACAAAGAAATACAGCTTACGATAAGCAACTAATCCTAAGTTAATCAATATATTAAAAAGAAAAAAATTTTCAACCTGATAAATCCATCGTCAACCCAAAATATGAATTTTCGAGCAAGACTTAATTTTATACAAAAAAGCGAAAACGATTTCTATAAAAGAATTATATTTTAGCTAATAAGAAAAATTTTCACCAAAAATGAGAATGATTAACTTTTCAGCTAAAATCGTGAATCTTCAACCAGAAAAATTACTTTTTGACAAAGCAGTTGAATTTTAAAGGAAAAATATGAATTTTCAGCTAATCGTGGAATAGGTGAATTTCTAGATAAAAATATTAATTTTTAACTAAGAAATAAAATTTTAAACAATATAACTATATCTTTAACTTGTTGTAAGTAGCTCGCATAGAAAGAGATTTTTTTTTGAGGCATCAATCTTAAAAATTTAATATCTTACTTTTGAACCTTAGAGTGTGAGAGGGAGACAGAGAGAGAGAGAGAGAGAGAGAATAGCGCGACTTACAGCGGCGAAAGAGAGTACTATGTGAAGTTACGTAGGCAAGATGACAACAGTGACTCCCACGCAACGCCTACGCAGCCTCCCCTTTAAAAAGGCGCAAACTGTCCTACAAAGTCAGTAAGATGATTATCTCATGATTCATTCATCATCATCAGACAATCATCATCTTTGTGTTTGAGAACACTGTGTACAACAAAAATCTGACGAGATGAGCGCTTGTGGATGGCTACGATGGACAGCACTACTCCAACCCCAATTGACTGGGAGATTGTTGTGAGAAGAAACATCTACAAAAAAAGGAAAATTGGTAATGCGAATGAAAATGAACCTCCCAGAAAAACATCATCTGGATCAGATTCCGCATCGCCGCTGAAAACACAGAATAAATTTAAACAGCATGCGGACCTGGAAACTGAAACAAAGGACAATATGGAAACTAAGAACTCAAGTCTATCCGAATTTGAAGAAGACGATCAAGGAGAGAAGGACAACCCAACACCCAAAATCAAACCACCGCTGCCGATTTTGGTGAACTCTACAATCCCTAATCTTCAATGACTGCTAGAAGAACTTCGGTTTAAGCTCGAGAATCCACCTATCTTAAAAATAAATCAGGGTACGTACACATTTAGACCACAAAACAAAACAGATCATAATATTCTAGTCAAAAGTGTTTGCCAGTAACTACACCAAGTTTCATACATACACTCCGAAGGAAGACAAACATTTGAAAATGGTCATCAAGGGATTACCAGACTTCACACCTGATGAAGTAAAGGAAGACTTGGAACAGCAGGAGCTCGCTGTCACAAATTGCATTAAAATGAAGTCAAAAAAAGTATATCTTCAGGAACACCCATTCTTCCTAATCACTCTTGCCTCTGGGACTAAAACCGTAATGGCATTCAAAATTAAATACATTTTAAATGTAAAAATAGGCATGGAAAGATACAGGAATTCTTCTGAAGTAACCGAGTGCTACAGATGCCAGAAATTTAGTCAAGGTGCGTCAAATGCTTGAAAGAACATTAAACAAACGACTGTTATAAGACTCTGGATAAGGATCCAGAGTGTGCTAACTGCAAAGGAGTACACACAGGCAACTGCAGAAGGTGCCCCACATACATCGAGCATTTAAACAAAGTTGATGCAAGAAGGAAGTAAGGTACTAGAACCAAAATCCAGCCAAGCATTCCAGCAACCTCATTCCTACCATTGAGTCCGACAGCTGCACAGTTGAAAGCAAATATCCAGCATAGCGAACATCTGAAAAGCATCGAAACGAAGCAGCTGGTCGAAAGTCGATCATCAGCGAGTCCCTCCACAAGCACTTCAAAACTTGTAAGTAATATAAGCGATGAACTAACCAAATTAGACAAGCAACTTAATCTAAATGAATTTTTGAATTAATTGAAAACTCTTAAAAACTCTTTAAGTAATTGTAAAACCAGGATAGAAAAATTCACAGTCATTACCCAATTACTGCTAAACTATGACGTGAGGACAGAATAGACTGGACGGACTATTTATACCTTACTGGAATGCCAATGGACTTACGGAAAATAGCTTAAAACTCACCTCATTTTTGCATAAACACAGTATTGGCGTAATGCTGATTGGCGAGACAAAATTTAAAAATAAATGCAATTGTAGAATAATTGGCTATAATGTTGTGAGGAAAGATAGACCTGGTGATAGTGGAGGTGGTGGTGTTTCCATATTAATCAAAAAGGGAATTCAGTTTCATAAAATAGAAGCGGGAATGGATACTATAGAAGCGGTTGGCATTCATCTAAAAAATAACCTTTAAATGATCTCGGTATACTTACCCTCTTTGCGTCAGGGAAAAATGTTTTAAAAGCACGAGACCTAAACTCCAAGCGCACTGCCCGAAACTGTCCCAGTAACAATCAGAACGGGAGGTCACTATGTAGTTATATCAAAAGCCATCGTTTTAATTTAGAATACCCGGATGGCTAAATAACTGACATCACTTGCAAACAACCCGTAAAACCTTTTTAAATTTTAAAAAAGCAAATTGGCGGGGTTTCACAGAGAATTCCGATGCTAAAATTAAGATAGATAATAATTTACAATCAGAAGCTAAAATAGATGAAAGCGTTCCTGCTTTTTCTACCGTCATTACTCAAGAAATCTAAAAAATATACTGATTGCTCGCCCATTCCAATTCATATACATAACGCCCGCTCACGTCAACAACTAATTAATGAAAGAAATTAAATAAAAAATCATGGTAAAAATGTAGAGCCCCTTATCTAAAAACCATAATGAATAAACTAAAAAAAAATAATTAGGCAGAAGCAAAGGGTACATAGAAATGAAAAGTGGACTAAAAACTAACTACTTTGCAAACTAAAGACAATTCTCTGTGGAAAATTACTAAAGTCCTAAAAGGAAGAAATAAAACAACAAAGACCGTTCTAATTTAGTCTTTTAATTATTTATTACCCATAATTGCCATAGAAGTTAATAATATTATGAAATTTTGTTAACTAATTGCATTAACCATACATGAGTACTAATTTTAATTTAAGAAAGGGGAACAATAAATAAAATGGTAGGGCTAGTAGAAGAAGTCGTTATAATAATATTATTTTTAGTAAAAAAGGAATTAAATTCAATGGAACGAGACGAATGTTTAACAAAATAACGTATTACTTTTTTACTGCTAAAAAGTGGCAATTTTAACCACAAAAAAAAATTAAATTTCTATCAAAAGATGAATTTCCAGAAACATAGATAAATGTTTATCCAAGAAAGGTTTCAGTTAAATTTTTAACACCAAAATATGGTGTTTAAAAACAAAGTTGATTTTAAATCAAGTAGTTGAATTTTATACGACACTAAATGAATTCTCAAGTTAAAAATACAAAATTTCAACAGATGAACGATTTTTTTAGAATGCTGTTGAATTTTCAAAACAAAAGTTCATTTTTTATAATACTTGGATAAAAAAATGTATGACCAATACATAAGGGCGAATTTGCTATTCATAACAGTTTAATTTTTGAAAAAAAAATACTTTTTAACAAAATCGTGGAATTCTTAAATAGCAAAAATTAATTTTTGACAAAAAATTTATTTACTAAATAGGAAGGATGTCTGCTACAAAAAGAAAATTATTTTTAATGCAAAATTACAAAGTTTTGACGAAAAAAGTGATTAAATTTTCAGAGAAAATAGAATAAACTTTAAAGAAAATACAAAAAGTTGAACTTTAAACTCACTAAAGACGAATCTTTTTCACAGACAGTTCAATTTTTAACAAAACAGGCCATTTTTAAATAATAAGGATGACTCTTTGACAAAAAAAAGAATTTTTAAACAAAAGATCGTATTTTCTATTCAAAGTAGTTTCATTTTCGACAAAAAGATGAATTTCAGCAAAATAGTTGAATTTTAAACTTTCAGAGATGTGTTTTCCACCAAATGTTCGAATTTTCGAACTAAAAGAGGTTATACTCTAGCTAAAAAAACTAAATAAAAATTAATTTTCGACAACAAATGTAATTATTAAATAAGGAAGATGCTTTTTCGAAGACAGTTTAGTTTATAAAAAGAAAGTTTCTTTTTGAATAAAACAGACGACTTTCTGACCAAAAGAAGGTGAATTTGCAGTACAAAAGAACGAATTTTCTATTTATAATAATTACATTTCTGAAGAAAAAGATAAATTAAAAAAAAAATTCATTTTTAAATAAGAAATATAACTTTTTGTCCCAAAAAGATGAATTTTCAATCCATAAAGACGAATTTTCTATTTAAAAAAGTTTAATGTCTGATACAAACGATCATTTTTTAATCAGAAATATGACTTTGACTAAACAATTTTAATTTTTCTTTCCATAGGACGTACAGTAGGCTTATTATTAATTAGGATAGATACTACAAAATAACTTGTAAGCTCCTCAAGCAGGCCCCTTTTAATGTAGCAACCAGACGCACAAGACCGCGAATGGCCCACAGGATCTAGGCGTAAGAGAGCGCGCAGTCGCAGAAGCTCCCACCGACGCAATCCGAAGCCACAGGGACTTCGTGAAGATATAAAAAGAGGATGCTGTGTCCAAAATGGTATTAGGGAGCTCACAGGGAGAGCGAGAGGGATCAAGAGTGTTCTTGAGGCAGGCCAAGGAGTCCAACTCCTGAAGCCGGGTTTCGCTCAACTCTTAGATTCTAGTACGTGGGAAAGGACTAGAAGGTACATCCTTCGAAATCTTAGTGCAAATACTAGAATTGCCTAGGCCCTCCGCTTCTCATCGAGGCATTTTAGAAAGAGGCCAATTATCCTGAGCGTAGACCCCATTAGAGAGAGAGAGAGAGAGAGAGAGAGAGAGAGAGAGAGAGAGAGAGAAAGAGAAAACAAGAGAGAGAGAGAGAAAAGGCGTATTATCCTGAGTATAGATTCCATTTAAAAAAGATAGAGAGATAGAGAGAACATAGAAGAAAATATTGTGTACTGAAAGATTGCCTATGAAAAAGAGAGAGAGATTGTAGGATTGTGCCAAATTACTGCGGTCAAGGAAAGTAATTATAGAAAGAACCAAAACGAGTAACTTTAAATTTCGAGTCTGAATAAAGAACTGTATCTCTAAATTCAACTTTATCTGCAGCGGAGCGAGCAGATTCGAAGGTCCAGCCTTCGAAGTCGAGTACGTAACCTGCTTAATCGAGTTCTAAAAAAAAGGAAGTTCCTTGATTTAAGTAAAAAGTAGAGAGTAGAATAAATAGGGATGTTAATTTTTCTAGGTTTAGAAATATAGATATACATGTATTTTCATAAATATAAAATAAGACTTTACGATTAAAGTGAGTAAAATGTATTCAGATTTTTATCAAATAAAATTGTAAAACTTCTATACAAAGAAAGAAAAACAAAAAATTCTTCACTTCTCCTCTCGTGTGTACCCATTTTCATAAAAATATGAAATAGAACATCTTAGACTCGTTGAGATTTCCTAAAGCTCACCGGAAACCTACTGAATAAAAAAGTAGATTAAAAATTATGGTTTCAAACTACAATGTAAACATGTTTACATGTAAACAGTTGCTTGAGAGCTGGCAAGCAGAACTTCGCATTCTCTATCTCCAAACATAAATCAACATCAACTGTACAAAAATGTTCAGAAATTCAATAAAAAGAAGCTGCACTTAATAGAATCTTGTTTATGAAAGTACCCCCCCCCCCCCCGTCTACTCCTCTAACGGGCAGACTGGCATACCGGCCTGCCCGTTCCGCTGAAACAGCTGGAATACCAGCCGTTTAAGCCAAATTGATATCTAACTTTGTTCCTCTTCCCCCCTACTTACCAATTGAACCTTTGTTCACTAGTTTTGTTTTCCACGAAAAAAATGTCAAGTGGAAAACATCCGCTTACTAATACGTGAACACCAGAAAAGCGAGTTGGAAAAAACAATTGGCATCACTCTCTATTAAACTGTTGAATTTTCCACAATTATATTAATTTTTCACCAAAACCATGAATTTTAAACAAGAAATATCTAAACGTTCAGTTAAAAGATTAATTTTAATCAATAAACCGATTTTTTAACACAATAGGCCAGTTTTTAACCAAAGAGGTGAATTTTTAATTGAAATTAAGAATCTTAATCCAAAAAATGATTTAAAAAATTGTTGAACTTTCTACAAAGTTAATCATGTTCAACTAAAAGAGTTTAAGGAAAATTTTTAAAATGTTTAATGAAAAAAGAATGAAGCAAACCAAAGAAAATATATTTTCAAAAAATAGTGGAATCTAGACCCAAAATAAGAAATTTTAAAAAAAATATTCGAAATTTTAAACCCAGCAGAAACTATTTTAGAAAAATTGTTGTACATTCAACAAATTATATTAGATATAAACCAAAAGCATCTATTTTTAACTAATAAATTACATTACTAAACTAAAATGCATTAATTTTCAGTCAAAAAGGAAATAAATCTCTAATCAAAGTAAAAATGGTATTTCTTAAAAATAGATGAATTTCTACAAATCAGGACAAATTATCACCTTGAAAGAAATATTTAACTTTTTATTTGGAAAAATTTTGTTTCACCAAAGAACGAATTTTTAGGAAAATAGTTAAATTTTCGACTAAAATTAAGAATCTGCAACCAGAAAAAAATATTTTTATTGTAGTATTTAAAATTCATCGATTAAAAGTTAAAGTTTATTGTATTTTGTTAAGCGAAAAGCCGGATTTTTTTGTAAGAAAATTAATCTTCTTAATTAAAAATTAAACGTTTTTTCTTAAATATTTACAAATTTATTCAAAAAGTCGTCTGCTTGAAAATTTAAATATAACGGTTGAAAATGTAACTAGTTCGTTAAAAATTCAATTTTCGTTCTTCAAAATAAATTCCTTTAATTGAAAATGCAGTTATTCTATTTTTGGCTCAAAGTTCAAATTTTTAATTAAAAGTGCATCTTTTTTCGTTAAAACTCTTTTTTACATTCTGATCATTTATGATTGAGAAAGTATTAAAATTGTTCGAAATTTGAGAATAAAGTTTTTCAATAGATCTCAACGTTACGAAACCCCCTTAATCCGAATATCAAGTTTTTACGATGGCAACTGTCTATCTGTCCGTCCGTAGACGCGATACCTCTCAAAGAAATAAAAGAATCAAATCAATCTTTGGCACATTTTTTGGGGGTCTTAAAAGAAGCAAATAATTCCTTAACTAGAAATTTTGGATGAAAATTCAAAATGTTAGAGCATTTTCAAAATATTTGGGACAATTTTTTTTATATTTAAAAATTGTATGTACGGCTATTTATAGCACTCAAAAAGAACGAAAATTGTGACCCCAAAAAGATCTACAAATTCGCAAAAAGAATCACTTCTTGATAGGTCATATATTTGTTGTTTTATTTGTGAAACATTGGTTATTTTAAAAAAATTACAAATTTGTGAACAAACGACCAGTTACGAAAAAAAGAGATTTGACACAACAAAGTTTTATTTTTTTCAAAAAAAAGTTTTTTGTTAAAAAATTATTTTTTTAGTTGACAAATCATCTTTTTGATAAAAAAAACATCTGTTTAATTTAAAATTAATCTTCTTTTGTAGAAAATTTTTATTTCGGATTTAAAATTCAACGGTTTTTCAGAAATCTTTCCCCTTTTGGCTTAAAAATTCAACAATTATATTAAATCATTTACCTCTCTTCCCTAATGGATTTTTCTTTGTTCAAAATTTAAATATTTTGATATCAATTCTCTTCTGTTAGGAATCTCAACTTTTTTACTAAAAATTCTTCACAGAATTTGTTGATTACCTTTAATAAATTACTGTGAAAAATTTATTTAATTAAAATTATGTGTGATTAGAGGCGGGGGTGTCAAAACTTACGGAAACTAACAAAGGGGGTAAAGTTGTTAACATTTTTATTAAAAAAAACTTTTCTCATTTCCGCTCGGACCTATATGAGATCAAAAAATATACGTGGCGGAAAATATCGTATTTTAGATCAACTTACATTTATGTGAAGGTGAAAATATTTTTCTTCGTCATTTCTTAGAAATTCAGCCTTACCAAATTATCTATAAGTCGAGTAGGTGTCGGTTTACTTCCCTCAGAAAGTTCCTTCGTTTGGAAAAACCTCCTTTCCAAGTTCTAGCATGCTTAGTCGAAGAAGGTCGTTTGATGCCGGCAAATATTGGATTAAGTTCACTTGGCAACCAGGCTACGTGCCAGGATCGACGAAACACGCATCCAACCATTTCTAGCTACTCTCCAAGGTTAGGTAATCCCTTCAGGTAAAGCAAATATCAAGAAAATTGACTCTAATTGAGGCTAAGTAAAATTTGGTCTTTTTCTGAGTAAAGATTTCTATTACCGACATATACCGATATCTCGATCATTCGACTCGAAGGTTCGTGTCGATGCTAAATCTAGAAGATTCTAACTTTTATGCTGGAAAATATTTGATTAAGCTTGCTTACGAGCGAGGTTCAGGTGCAACTAATTGTAAGAAAAATTGACTCTAATTGAGGCTAAGTAAAATTTGGTCTTTTTCTGAGTAAAGATTTCTATTACCGACATATACCGATATCTCGATCATTCGACTCGAAGGTTCATGTCGATGCTAAATCCAGAAGTTTCTAACTTTGATGCTGGAAAATATCTGATTAGGCTTGCTTAGCAGCGAGGTTCAGGTGCAACAAATTTGATCTTTTACTGAGTGAAGATTCCTATTACCGACACATACCTGCTTCTCGAACATTTGAGTCGAAGGTTCGTGTCCATGCTAAATCTAGAAGATTCTAACTTTGGCGCTGGCAGATATTTGGTTGAGCTTGCTTAACAAGCAGGTTACTTGCCAGACTCGACAAAACACAAAACTAATTACTTCCGGCCACTCTGCAAGGTTAGGTAGTCCCTGACAGTTAAAAAAAATTCAAGAAAAATTTACTGAAATTAAAACTAACGTAAGTGAAATTTTTCCTTTTCCTAAGTGAAGATTCCTATTATCGATATATACCGGCAACTCAAAAATTTGGTGGTTCATGTCCGTACTAAATCTAGAAGTTTCTTTGATGCAATCAAATATGGTATCAAGTTCGCTTGATATCTAGTTACGGGCCAGGATCGAAAAAACGCTTACCAACTCCTTCCAGTCGCTTTCCAAGGTTAGCTGATGCCTTCCAGTAAAAAGAATTTCCAGAAAAGATGCCTAAAATTGAGACAAAATGGAATATCGTATATTTTTGAGTGCAGATTTCTATTACCGACATTTAGCGTCATCGTGAGTATTCAAGGGTTCGTGTCCATGCTAAATCTAGAAGTTTCTAGAATGCGTTTGGGTCAGAATAGATGTATTTTTAAATAAATATTTTTAAAATAAATAAATAGATTTGAAATAAGATTAATTATTTTTAACAAAAAAAAACGATTATTAACTAAAAAGTTAAGTTTTTAACATAAACGATGAACTTTTAAGTAAAGCGATAAATTTTTAATAAAAAGTGAAATTTTTTAGTACAAAGTTCAATTTTACACCAAAAAGATTAAATTTTAACATACATACATACACTTTTAACTAAAAAAGATATATTTGAAACCAAAAAAAAAATAGTTAAATTTGCAGTTGTCACAAATATTTCTTTGTAAAAAAATACATAATTTTCAGCAAAATGGGTAAATGTTTAACCCAAAAAATAAAGTGATAAATCTTTAGGCAGTAAAATTAATTTTTAATCAAGAAGAATAATTTTTTACGAAAGGAAACAAATTTTTAACTAAATATCTGACACTAAAAAATATCAATTTGGAACAAAAATGAAGGAATTATATTTTCAATTAAAAAAATTAATTTTCACCAACCACACAAATAACGGATTTTCAATTAAATAATTTAATTCTCCGCTGAGATAAATTTTTAACTAAAGTTATGAATTTTCAAACAAATAGTTCAATTTTTAATACAAGAAAATCCTTTTCCAACTAAGGATGGGAAAGGTATATATCCAGTTAAAAATAATTTTTTTTTAACAAGCAAATTAATTTTTAATCATAAGGGTCAATTTTGAACAAAGAAATGAATCTTTAACCGTAAAACATTAATTCTCAACAAAAAGAATAATAATTGATATGTCTAACAAAAGATATTTTAATTTCCAACCAAAAACAATTGAGTTAATCCAAAATAAAAAAATTGTTTAACTAAATAGTTGATTTTTCATCCAAGGAGATGAACTTTCAATAAGAAAAATAAATTTCTACTAACAAACACTACATTTGTAAATAAAAAAAGGTAATTCAAAAAGATAATTAAATAATTATATTTACAAGCGATAAATTTTTAAATTAAATTATGTTTTTTCTATTAAACAAAATGAATTTTTAAAGAAACAGATTAACTTTTAATCAAACAGATGAATTTTCAACCAAAAAACATCAATTTTCTATTACAAAAGACGAAATTTTTAATTGCAATTTATCTATTAATTATAATAATTAGTAAGTTATAAATTATAATAAATTTAATTAATTTGTACCAAAAACGAATTTTTAGCAATTATATTACGACGAATTTTTAACTAAAAAGATCGAATGTAGATGAATTATTATAATTATTATTGTTATTATTTTGAATTTAGTGTGAAAATAAATTGCATCATAAAAATTTCTTTAAGGCGAAGAAGTATTCCCTGAAAATTTACAAAAAAAGAGATTAATTAAATTTTTATTTAGAATAAGTTATTATTTAAAAAACAAGAATTTTGTTCCAAATACTTCAATATTTCACAAAAATATTTAAATTTATATCCAAATAGATCCATTTTTAAGCAAGAAGTTTAATTTTCTACAATAAAAGACGAATTTTTAACAAAATACAGAATTTTTAACGCAGGAAGACAAACTTTTACCAACAATAAAATTATTGTTTAAAAAACAAATATTCATATTTTTGATTTAAGTGTGTCTTTAAAATTTCGCAGGTTTGACAAATAATAATGTATTTTATTGGAAATTCGCCAAAAGTTTTTTTAAGACTCACCTCGTTCATTAAAAATTTTAATGTTCAAGTTTCAAAAAATAAATCTTTTGGGTCATAAAATCATTTTTGTTTGTTTTGAAAATTGATATTTTTTTTTTAAATTATTTTTTTTTAAAAAGTATTGTAGCTGACAATGCAGCTATTTCATTTTTGGTTTTACTTTCATATTCTGTATTAAAAATTGATTTAGTTTATTGATGATTGATATTTTACACTTGAAGATGAATATAATAAAAAAAATTTCTTTCTTTTGCTAAAAATTTTTCACAAAAGTAATCCCCTGGGTTCCAAAAAATCATTTTTTGATCAATTTTCATGCAAAGAGATTAATTTTCTACAATAAAATACGAATTTTGAACAAAATACAGGATTTTTTAACGATGGAAGAATAACTTTTACCAAACATAATTTTTTTTATTTAAAAAATGTATGTTTAACCAACGAAAAGAATAATGAATTAAATTAAATATATTTTATACCTAATAAATACATTTTTGTCTTAAATGATAAACCTTCAGATAAGAAAATAAATTTTTAATAAAAAATTTCCTCTTTTAACTAATTAACGGAATTTTTAACCAGAATATGAATTTCAATAAAAAAGGATGAATATCAACAAAAACATAAATTTAAAAAAGATTTTAAAAGAGAATTGATTTTTTGACTAAAAATGTAAATATTTAAATTTTGGTTTCAAACTAATATTTTAAATGATAATTGATATTTTTTATTTTAAAACTAATTTATTTTGTTAAAAATACATATTTTTTGGTCGAAAATAAATATTTTCAGTTTTATTTTCACAGTTTTGTCAAATAATAATATATTTTGTTGGAAAATTGTCAAAAGTTTGTTAAGGCTCACCTCGTTGATTAAAAATTTTAATATTCAAATTTCAAAAAATAAATCTTTCGGTTTAGAAAATAATTTTTTTGTATTTCGAAAATTGATATTTTTTGTTGAAAATTAGCTTTTTTCTCAAAGTTTTGTAACTTACAATGAAACTAATTCATTTTTGGTTCAATATTCATATTCTGTATTGGAAATTGATTTAGTTTATTTAATTCTTTTTTTTCCTAAAAATTTTCGAAAAAGTGATCTTCCGAGTTCAAAAAAATAATTTTTTGCTTCTATCTCTTTTGCAAAAGTTCGTTTTTTAACCGGCTTATTATTTAAGTTGGGAATTAACCGTCTGGGTTGAAAATGTAAGTGTTTTGTTGCAAATTAGTTTTTTTGTATTGTTCACAATTTATTTTAGTTACTGAAATTGTAACTATCTTGTTTTTAGTTTAAAAATGGTATTTTATATTCAACATTTATATTTTTCATTGAAAATAATTATTTTCTGATTGAGAGAATTCACGAATTTTGTTAAAAATTACCTCTTTGTTGATATAATTTAATGTTCTTTTTTTAAACAATCAGATTAAAAATTAAGTTTTTTGTTAAAAAGGAAACTATTTTAATTAAAAGTTAACTATTCAGTAGAAAATTAATTTATAGGCTTTAAAATTTAGAAAATTTAAAAAAAAATTATTTTTTTTAATCTTTTGGGTAAAAAAACCTTTTTAGTTCCAATATTTTCTCAAAATTTCGATTGTTTAACATGTGTCATTTTAGTTGGAAATTTAACTATTTGTTTGCAAATGTTATAGATTTAAATATTTCCTTTTTAGTTTAAAATTAAAATTTTACATTGATAATAATTATTTTTTTTATTTGAAATTAATCATTTCTGGTTGAAGATTTAGGCATTTTGTTAAAAATTAATTTTTTTGTAAAAAATTAATCTTTTTCGTTAAAAATAAAAATTTTAAATTTAATTTAACATTTTTTCTAGTATTTTTTGTTTTAATTCTACTTTTAGGTTATAAATTAAACTATTTTTATAAAAACTTAACTTTTTGGTTTTAAATTCAACAATTTTTTCGAAAATTCATGTATTTTTTTTAATTTGTATTTCTTGGTTGAACTCGTTTGATAATGTATATATTTTATTTTATTTTTTTAAAGATTACCCTATTTGATTTTAAATTTTACTTTTTTATTAAATTTTTTTTCTATTATAATATTTTTTATATATAAAAATAATTTCTTTTTCTGAAATAGTTATACCCTGAATTCAATATGTAACTCACATTAATTTTATTTTGCAGAATTTATTTCTCCGTTTATATCCAATTTTCTTGAAAAAATAATCCTCTTTCTCATGTTTATGAACAAACCATTATCGTTACTTTTTAAAACATCTATAGCGTTACGTTCACTATTAATAAAAAAGTTTAACGAGCGTTCGCGCTCGTTTTTTTTTTATTCAAGGTTTTACAAATGTAGACAAGTATGTTTATGATCTATACGAGAAGATCGTTACATGTTTATGATCTTTTAAAATGACTACTCGTCATTTTTCTAGCTCAGTCCTGGAACTTTTTTCTCTAGAACATCATACTTCACACTGCTATGAGCCGTTAATAAATCGTTACCATTTTAATTAAATTGACCTTAAGGCCATGTAACGAGTTTTTAACATCGACAGATTTCTGCCTTACCGACACTTTTTTTTATTTTCTATCTTATTTTCACACGAAGCGCCACATCGAGTTGAAAATTTGCGAACATAATTAGTAGCACTAAGAAAGGTGTGTCTGGTTCCAAATTTTAATAATTATAAAAAAAGCAAAAAAAATAATTTACAAAAACTTTTTTCATAATTTTAAATATTTAGGATCAGACCCACCTCTCTTAGTGCATCTTATTGAATATCCTAGATTTGCAATTGGATCTATCACTTCCTGTGTTAATAAGTCCGAAAATAAAAAAAAGTGTGGGTAAGGTAGAAATCTGTTGATGTAGCAAACTTGTTACACGGCCTTAAGGACTCTCAAGGATAGTTAGATGACGGATACTCTCCCGCAGAAGTTAACTCTAATGTCTCAAAAATTATTCGGAAAATATTAGGATTATTAGGTAAAAATTTAAGATTTTAATCAGATCCTTAAGGCGATCAAAATGTATAGGTTCTTTGTAAAATACATAATAGGACTTGAAGAATGAATTCTTTAATGTAATATTTTAAGAATGTAATCTAAAGGCAGTTTTACTCGAGTGAACATTGTCCTTTTTTCGAAAAATATTCTTTTTGTGATTTTTTTATGAATGAAAAAGAAGTCCTTTTTGGGTAGGTAAAATGCAACGCGCCAGGGTACAGTGTAGGTCGGGCTGCAATCACTTGTTCTAGTTTCAAGTCGAATAAAATTTCAAAGTATAAAGTTAACACAAGATTTCAGATATATTTCAAAGACTGAACATTTCACAAAGCTTTGATAAAAATTTAAAAACTTTTTACAAAAATTTCAAATACTTCTCAAAGTCTTTTAGAGAATTCACAACGATTTCACAAAGATTCCAATTATTTCGCATAAATTTTAGATAGATTTCAAAGATGTCACAAAGACTTTTCTTACACGTATTCTACACAGATTTTAAATAGATTTCAGAGATTGAACAAAGACTCAAATTATTTCCTAATTACTTCACAAAGGTTAAAAATATTTCTCAAAGGTTCTTAGAGAATTCATAAATATTTTACAAAGATTTCATAAAAATTTTAATGCTTTCACAATGATTATATAATTTTCGAAAACATTTTTAGAGAATTTACAAAGATTTCACAAAGATGTCAATGCTTTTCTAAAGCTTTAAAAGATTTCAGAATCTTGAAAATTCATTTAAAATTTTTGTAAAATCTTCGAAATACAGGGTTTTTCAGAAACCTCGTACCATCAAAAATCAGGACATTGCTTTTTAAATTTGGAGCAGAAATGTCCTTTGCCATTTTTCGAAATTCTCAAAAATAAGCGAGATATTCAATATTTCCTTTGGCCAATCAGCGCGCTTGGCGGGAACAGCGCCAGTGGCGAACAGCGGTCATGGGTCCCCGAAAGAATTTCGTTTGTTTATTTATGTTTGAATCGAAACAATGATTAATGATGACGAGATTTTTTCATTTTCAATTCTCATGATTGTAATATTTCCAAATTGCAAAAATTTTGTTAAGTTTGAAATCGCGAAAGGCAACACGATCAATTTTGTTTATAAAAAACTTTCGGAAAAATTACAATCACGCGAACTGAAAATGAAAAACATCTCGTCATCATCAAGCATTGTTTTGATTCAAAAATAAATAAACAAACAAAATTCTTTCGGGGCCAATGACCGCTGTTACGCCACTGGCGCTGTTCCCGCCAAGCGCGCTGATTGGCCAAAAGAAATATTGAATATCTCGCTTATTTTTGAGAATTTCAGAAAATGGCAAAAAGCTTTTCTGCTCAAAATTTAAAAAGCAATGTCCTGGTTTTTGGCGGTACAAGGTTTCTGGTTTCTTTGAAAAATGAAATCTTTGCGAATTGTTTTGCGAAATATTTTTTTAAATTCTATTAAAGTACTTGCGAAATATTTTAAATCTTTGAAAAATCATCAGGAAATAATACAAATCTTTGTTCAATCATTGAAATCTATCTGAAATCTTTGTTAAATAATAGAAGTTTTTGTGAAATCTTTAAAATCTTAGGGAAATCATTTAAGTTTTTGCAAAATCTATGTTAATTCTCTAAAAATGTTTTTGAAAGATATGAAATATTTGTAAAAGCTTAAAAAATTTCGTAAATTCTTTGTGAATTCTCTATAAATGCTTTCCAAAAATAGAAAATCATTGTAAAAACTTTAAAAATTTTGTGAAATCTTTTTAAAATCTCGATGAATTCTCTTAAAGTCTTTGAGAAATATTTTTAATCTTTGTGAAATAATTAGGAAATCATTTAAATCTTTGTTTAATCTTTAGTATTTTTGTAGAATGCGTATGACAAAAGTTTTTTTGACAGCTTTGAAATCTATCTAAAATTTTTACGAAATAAGTGAACTCTTTGAATTTTTCGAAAATCATCGAAATCTTTGTCAAATTTTTAAAAATCTTTTACAAAGCTTTCAAAGATTTCACAAAGATTTCACATATTTCGCTAAGATTTCAAAAAATTCACAAAAACACAAAAAAAATTTTCTAGATAATTCACATAGATTTCACAAACATTTTACAAAGATTTCACAACAATTTCAATGATTTCCCAAAGATTTTTTAAATATTTCAGATATATGTTAAAGATTGAACAAAGATTTCAATGATATCCTAATCAATTTACCCGGATTCAAAATATTTCGCAAAAAATTTTAGAGAATTTACCAAAATTTTATAAAGATTTCACAAAACGTTCACAAAAAATTTTTAAATTTCACAAAAGTTGCAAATATTTCGCAAAGATTTTTAAAGAATTCACAAATAGTATACAAATATTTCACAAAGATTTCCAAGAATTCAAATGTTCCCAAATATTTCTAGAGAATTCATAATGATTTCACAAAGATTCAAAGTATTTTGCAAAGATTTTTAGAAAATTCACAAAGATTTTACAAAGATTTGAAATATTTTGCAAGGATTTAGAGAGAATTCACAAAGATTTTACATAGAGTATGGAAATACCTCACAAAGATTTCAATGATTTCCCAAAGATTTCACATATTTCTTTATTTAATTTTTTAAATCTGTCTGAAATATTTAAAAAATTTTTTGCGAAATATTTAATATCCCTGTGAAATCATTAAAATCCATTTGAAATTCTTGCGAAATCTTCGAAATGTATTTTAAATCTTTGTGAAAACTGTAAAATATGTGTGCAATCTTCAAAATAATTAAAAAATAATTCAAATCTTTTTGAATTGTTTTGCCAAATATTTTTAAATTCTATAACCATATTTGAGAAATATTTTTAATTCTTGTGAAATTATAAGGAAATGATGAAAATATTTCCTAAATCTTTGAAATCTATCTGAAATCTTTGTCAAATAATATAAGTTTTTATGAAATCTTCCTAAAATCTTTGTGTAATTTTTGTGAATCATTCAGAGATCGTATACGAATAGTTCACAAAGATTTCAAATATTTCCCAATATTTTTTTTGGATAATTTATATAGATTTTACAAAGATTTTTCAAGGATTCCACGAGGATTTCTATGATTTCGCAACGATTTCAATGATTTCCCGAAGATTTCAAATATTTCGCAAAGATGTTTAGAGAATTCACAAAAATTTCACAAACATTCTACAATAATTTCGCAAAGATTTCAATGATTTCCCGAACATTTCAAATATTTTGCAAAGATTTTTAGAGCATTTACATTTTACATTTACATTTTATAAAGATTTCACAAAGATTTCAATCATTTCCCGAAGATTTCTAAAATTTTAAATATAATGCTAATATTTCAGATAGGTTTCAAAGATTTTACAAAAATTCTATTATTTAACAAAGATTTCAATGATTTTCGAAAGATTTTAAAGATTTCCCAAACATTCACAGTTTACTTTACATAGTTTTGCACAGAAATATTATATATTTATAGAAATATTTTAATGAGACGGAATATTCCGAGTTATGGTTTTGAATGATACCTTTGCTTGTTGAATCCATTTTATTGAATTTCAATTAGCTTCATCAAAACGATTTTGTGATCTTATTCACTGATACGCACTTTATCGCTTAATCAAGTTTTTAGCGCAGCGCAAGAATAGATGAAGTTTACACTGAAACCTGACGTGAATATCATCGTCACATTTTTACGATTACTTGCAATAAAATTTTATTAGGACGAGGTGTGAGGCCTGATAATTTTAAAAGACCCGCCCCATACAATTATGATAAAATTTCACTTACCAGGAAGTTCGTGTAATCATTTAATTGTATTACGCGCTTCTTCTTTCATGTCATAATATACGTCTTGATACGCTCCTTACTTATTGGGCATTTGACGATAGCAGCAAGAATAATAATCCTCGGGAAAGATTGATTTCTGTTCACTCGGACAGATTGAGACGGAACTATCTCTTGGGGTGAAAGACATTAATATGCGAGGGTAACTTCCGAGATGAACGGAGTGAGAGTGTAGGTAATGGGGAAGGTGAAAGGAGATATCGATGTGTCTATCTCATAAGATAGAAATAGATAGTGGAAGGAAGATTGATCAGGAGAAAAGGTGGTGAGGAAGGTGGAATTACGTAGTAGCTGAGCGGTTATTTACGGTTTTGACTTTTATACTAGAAAGAAACGGATTAGCGGAGATTCAAGTTGTTAGTAAAAGAGGGACGGGAAGCAGTGAGTGACGGTGTCAGCTAAAATGGATGGTATGTCAGCTGTTTCAGCGTAAACAGCCGGGCTGGTATGTCGGCCAGCCCTTCAGCGGAGGATTGTGGGGCAGAAGGGGGTGTAAATTAAATTAAATTACCAATTTAAGGTTTTGTTCAAAGTAAAACCCATTTATTTAATTCTGAATTCTTCTTAACATGTTGTTAGTTAAATATAGGCGAAGATGAGTCTAGAGATGTTCTCCTCTGGAGAGCGACGGTGAGGTTGCTTCCTTTATCCAAAGGCTGGCAGTCAACTGCAGCTTTATGAAGAGTAAAAAAATTGTGGTGGTTCGTGTTCGTTTTTCGAGAGGGACGGCAACAGATTGTGATCGCAACCAGGCTGGGTCGACTCGCATGGAAGGCAATGACCACTTATACTTTTGTAGTTAACGTCCTAGTTTTAGATGGCACCACTATAGAGTCAGAAGTGGGGGTATAATCTTGTTCAAATATTTTTGCGCCCGCTATTTTGTGAGGTTATGAGGTTTTGTGAGGTTATGTTA
>JAAAKG020171880.1:0-27332 GCA_010014905.2 Druon quercuslanigerum
GTTCGGTGGCTTTGTCATAGGCCTTTCGGTTTGATTCTAGAGGAATCAGAACCGAATATATATATATATATATATATCTTTGAAATTTCTATAATTTTAATTTAAAATTCTTGTTTCGAATGTGCAATTTGGAAACAGTTTGACCTTTGAGGCCTTTACGGAAAAGTTGTTTCTTAAATAATTTTTGAATTCATTCTTGGAGGTGTTGAATGAAAATGTTTAAACTCTCAGCGCTATTCCGCTATTGAATATTTGTAAATTGTCTATTGGAAATTTTGATGGTCAGTTTTGAATTCGATAATTTTAGAGATGAATATAAATCATTTTTGAATTTAAAAGCTTAAAATTGTGCAATTTAAGAGAATGGAATCATTTTACAGCAATATTATTTTCAATTCTTTATTTAAATTTTTATTTTTCAATGTGATATCTTAAATTTGTTTGATTTGTAGTTGAAGATTTAAACAAATAAATTATTTCAAATCGAAAAATATTCTATATTTAAATTACAAGAATCAATAATTATTGTGACGGAATATTTGGAATTAAAAAATTAAAAATTACAAAACCGGGGCGAGTCAAATTCTACACAATTCTAATACCTTCTCTTGATGAAAAAGTGAAAAGGTATCGCTGTTTCGAACGAATATTTGAATCTTTGTAATTTTTTTATGTAAGCTGAAAAGATCAAAGTTGGGAGGAGCTGAGGGTTATGTGATTCCTTGACATAAGAGTAATTTAGATTCTACAGATTATTTCCAAAATTTTTAATCAAAAAAAATAATAATAGTGTCCAGACGTCCGTCTTGATGTTTTTTACATTTGAATCATATTACTTTTTTTGAAATTAAAAATTGTAGAAAAAACCTGCAGGAACTAAATTTCTCATATAGTAAAGTAACAGTCAATATGTAATATCTGCTATTTGTAATACATATTTTTAAGAATAATGATTTTTTTCAGCAGGAGATCAACAGCAGGAGATCAACAGAAATCGACTTTCACCAGAACATTTGCAGCTATTACTTTTTTTGAATTCTTTGACAGCCGAATAATTTCAATTGTTCGATGTTCGCGCTGAATTACCATTTTTTCTTATTTGCATTTAAAATGCGTCATAAAACATATGTTGTATGCCTCAAATATATAATAATTGATTGAAAAGTGCATTTTATTATTCTATTCCAATCTACTGAAGATTTTAAATTTAATTGAAATACTATTCTATTTAAAAATAATGTAATTTATTTTTTAATCTTATTGAAAAGAATTAATTTTCTTATCTCAACGATTTTTTTGGATCGATTCATTTTAGATCGATTCTTTGGGTTCCATCATTTAGGTGAATCGATTCTGGAGGACCGATTCCAAGATCGATTCATGAATCGGTTCTTTTCAAAGAATCGAACATCCCTAGCCGGCCCTGATTTGATGGCAATTCAGGATTTTAAAACCAGAATGAATTTGAGGAGCAGCTGATTAGATCGTAATTCGTAAAGTCGGGCGAGCTCGGATTCGTGTTCGCGCATTTTCGGCTTTACGCGAGACTGCTGTTCGCAGCAGCAAAGTGGTTGGAACCTTCTCCCTTAATTCTTGTGTCATTTTACCTCTCGCCAATTCTTAGGTCGTTTTTGCTCTCGCGTGTTTTTACTTCGCTTTTGCGTACTTTTTTTTTTAGTTCGATTTTGCTGTCAGCGTGTAATTTGTGGTTCGAAAAAAGTTCGTCGTGAGAAAAGTTTAGGCCGACTTAGAATTACCTTGTTAAGACTAAAAGTAAGACATTATCTTAGTCTCGTCACAGTTTTGAGACGCAGCCAGACAACGAGGTCTTGGAGACGAACTTAGGACATTACCAAGTCGCGCTAAAGTCGAAGCATTTTTACTCAAGTAATAGGACATTGCCAAATGTGTAATTTGATAAACTAATAGATAACACTTTCACACTATTCTCGAGAATAATTGTTTGAAAAAACTCAAGCATTGTACCTGCAGAGATAGGTACCTGCACATAGATGCAATAGCTGTCAACCGTTTATTTAGACGTTAGCGGTGTTCACTTAGAAGCGGAAAACTGGATTGCATCTGCAGCATCCTTAAAAAATTCTGATTCCATATGCAATTTTTGTTTTTAGATCAAGACTCATTACTTTAATTTTAGTTTAGGGAAAAAACCAGCACACTTCATGAAAAGTACAGCAGTTCAAGTACAGCAGTGCCGAGGGTAAGAAATCAACACATTTGCTGAGAAATCAGCGCGTCTGGTAACCCTAGCTAGACCGCAAGTACTGGTAACGAAAGAGTGCAAAGGTTGAATGGTCTGGTCATATGGTGTACATCGATTATTTTGTTGAA
This sequence comes from Druon quercuslanigerum, assembly GCA_010014905.2. Classification (NCBI taxonomy): domain Eukaryota; kingdom Metazoa; phylum Arthropoda; class Insecta; order Hymenoptera; family Cynipidae; genus Druon; species Druon quercuslanigerum. Next base: position 2,353 of record JAAAKG020171880.1, read on the forward strand.
AATTCGACTATTTTCATAAAAAGTCATCAATTTGAATAAAAGTTTAAATATTTGGATAAAAATTAACGTTTTTGTTAAGAATTTGTCTCTTTTGCTTCAAAGCTGAATCACTTCATTTTGATCGCAGCGTTTTGGTTCAAAATTTATATCTCTCAGTTCAAAATTCAATTTTTTGTTGAAAATTTGTTTTCGGATTTAAAAGAAGAATGCTTTCTAAAAAATTCGAGTTTTTAGATACAAAACTCACTCATTTGTTGAAAATTTATCTTTTTTACTTCAAAATTCCAGTATTCTGTTAAACGTACAATATGTTTGGAATAAAAATGTTAAAAATATGTTACCTACATTAATGTTATTTAACATATATATTTTACATAGAAGTTCTAAAATATTTGATCTTCTTAAAAAATTCTATCATAAAGCGTATTGAACATTGCACAGTAAAAAGAAATACTTAAAAGTTATATTCGACATAATTTGAGATTTAACTTGAATTAAGGAAGTCACTGAATTTAAATGGGCAAACTATCTTGAACAAAGCTCTAACTTAGCTTAAGCTTCATATGATAGATTGGTCTGTCAGGCCCAGTTGCAACCCACGAAATGTCTGTATTTTGGAAAAGTGCCTCCATATTTCTTTTTAATATCTCAAAAACTAATCAAGTCAGGAAACTTTAATTTGCAGATTCGAATTTTTGAGAGCCTGTTATCAGTTATAGAAAATCGGTTGGATCTACCAGACTAAGTCTATCCTATGAGGATTATTTGGATAGTCTTTCCTTGTGAGGTTTAAATAAGAAATCAGCATTTCTCTACAGACATAAAGTAAAATATGGTCCAAAATTGCAATATCCAGTTCTCAAAGTAACTTAAAGGTGTCGGATATGATACTATGATTCCATAAATCGTGGAGTTTTAGTTGCACGGATTTAAAAAAGTGCTGCAGCAAAATCAGTTTCAGGTGTCAGCCAATATTTGGATTATTAAATCCATAAAAATAATTTAATTATTGTGAAACTTTTTGCTTCGCAACGTGAGCGTCCTTTCGATACATTACGTAACACAATTTTCATAAAATTTTGGACCCCACCTGCCCACTTTAAACCGTATTTTCCATTTTTCCTACTTTTCCTGTATTTTCATGCAACTTAGAAACCCAATTTATAAATTTTCTGAAAAGATTAACTATAAGATTAGCTCAGGAGTGTCGGTTGGGCGTGAGAAATTTCTCACAAAGTGCACACATGTCAAAAGTGCACACATGTATATTTTTCGTATGGTATAGGAATGCTTAATAGTACTTTATCTTGTGAATTGACGAAAAATCGTTAAATGGCACTGAACGATAACATATTGTACAAAAAGATCCAACAGTTAATTGCAAAATAAAAATTTATCATTTGAAAAATCTTGGCAAAAACCCGGAAAAAGTAAAAAATCCTGTAGAACAAATCATACAAACTCTAAGATGAGGATGTGTCCGGACGCTCGGATATTTAATATTTGCAGTTGGAACGCTTAATGAAACTTTATCAAAAAGATCTCTCTTAGATCGCAGTATTTATATGCGTCTTCATTTTCTGAATTTAGTACATAATTAGGTATAGTTTAATATTAACTTGCTCAAAGCTCTGTAGGTTCTGAGGTACACATAATCATCGTGAGACTCGTGCTGCGCTCGATTTTCAACTTAAAATTATAAATGTATATTTCCTGTACCAACTTAAAATAAACAAAAAAAACTGCAATTCTTTTTTAAGACATGTTTCTCTATTTCGCGTCGTTACGCTTAGAATATGATTTTTGTTTTCATATTAATTTTTATGGATAACGCAAAATATCCGATTTTCTCTATGTTACTTACGATCCAAACAACACTGAAAAAGATTAGTTGCGACAACTTATAAAATGGTTAGGACAACTAATTTATTTAGTAAATAATGGTGCTGCTATTTAGTTAGTTGTAAGGACTATTTTTGTTAGTTAGGGCACGAGTAGTTGCCGCTACTATCTAATTAGGTAGGCTAACTACTTTGGTTCATTACAACGACTGTCTTTAGGTAGTTGAACTTACTAATATAGTTTGTCATGTCTTCTATCTGTAGGTGTACCTATTTTTTATTTGCTACTGGGGCTCATTAAAATAGCTGTCACTACACTATCGAAATATGAATTTAAAAGATTCTAGTGGGCAAGCGGGAATATTTTTTAGGACATCTTATAGGTACGCTGATATCAGTTCAGCTATGCAAAGACGTGTTAAAAAAATATGTACCTATCCCCACTAGGATCTTTCTAATTGCAAAGCACTTTGAAGGTTAGGATTTCCAGAAAAACTTTTAACTCGTTTTATTTTACAATTTCTTATACATACCTTCGAATGCTTCAAAATATTCCCCGAAGCCTAAACTTTACCACACCACCATAATCCAAAAAGACATCTAGTGAGCAGCGACTTATGACGACCATACCTAAACGTTTTTCATCGTTTTACCAAAGGTATGTTAGTAGCTTTTTCGCATTCTCAATCGTACCAAGCAAGCTGGAAAATAAAACAGTTGCGCCAACTATTTTAATTTGTTAGAGAAATCAATTAGCAGTACAGATGTCTAATTAATTAGTAACTTGTACTAATAAAGCATCACTAACGTAAACTAGTCAAGCGTACTACACACGGCTTCCTAAATCCACTATTTGCTTAGTTGGTGTTACTAACTGAACAGTTGTAAGAACCAATAAATGCTTAACTAATAAAAAGGTAGTATAGCCTCAACTATTCATTTTTCTCAGTGAAACTCTCGGAAGAAACGAGGGTAAAAAACGATGCCAAATAATTCCACGCATTTTATACAAAATTATAGCATTAACACACACACTCGCGCGCGTATGTGTGTGTGTTTGTTTAAGGAATCATAAAAATTCCAGAATAGAATGTTGTGAGATCACTAAAATTTGCTAAATTCTGTGTCCCAGAAATAAAATATTTTCAATAATAATGTATGAATTACAGAATTTGTAATTACAAACATTTCTATAAAATGTACATTTGGCGGACAGAGTGCCGCTTAGATGTGGACAACAGCGCCAATGTGACACGCCTACTATTGGGTATCTCGAATTTATTGGAGGAACGTTAATGAAAAAGAGCAATTGAATTGATATTCTAATTCAATGTATTCAAAAAGGTTTTGCTACGGCTTACAATTAATTCTTTATTCTAACATTTTTTGTTAATATTGCAGTGAAATTCAAATTTCTTCCTAACAATACAGTGTAATGTAAATACAATTTAAGATCAGGTAAAACTATGAAAGTTATTTATAGAAGCATCAAAAAATGTTCTGATTACAAATTGAAAAAAGCGTACACGAGATTGCACATTCTTCTTCTCATTAAAATAAAAATTAATACTAATGCTGGGTTATGTACAATCACAATATCACAATATCTATAAGAAAGTAAAGTTTAAAGCTTTGCTATACATGAAAAACATAATGTCTACTATATTACGGAATTTTATCTTGGATCAAGAAATGTTTGTCATTACAAATGCTGTAACTCGTATATTATTATTGAAGATATTTTACTTGTAAGACACGATTAATTAAAATATTAGAATCTATTATTAACAAAAATAGTTTATTTACTAATGGTATATGACGAATTTTTTTCGATTTCACATGATTATATTATGGAATTTTTATGACACACGCACACACACAAGTTATTGTGTATAGTTCAAATTCAAAAGTCGCAGTGAATTAAAGCGAAGAAAAATTTTCAATAAACAACATACATTTCATTGAAAATCAATTGTTGTAGAAAATTCATGTACTTCCTTTGACAAACATCTTATTTTTGTATTGAAATTCGTTTTATTTGTTGCGAAAAACAAATAATCCAAATAAAAATGAATTTTATCCAAGACAATTGTAGCGCTTTATACAAAATTCTCATTTTTTATCAAACATACAGGGTATCCCGCGAGTACTGTAGTTAATTTTGTGGGGGAGTTATACACAAAAAAATAAGCAAAAAAGTCCCGAACATTTTTTTGATCCGATGCTTATTCTGGTCACAACAGAGGGTGCAAGTTGTATGTACGTCTGAGCATGTGCGGCGTGCGCGCGCCGTCTCAACCAAGCAGTTCAAAACTACTTAACCGATTTAAATGATCGAAATATGTTATAGTCACCCGTAAGACTAATTCGAAAAAAAAAATTATGAAATTTTTAAAACAAAATATAAACGAAAAAAAAAATGTTAAGAAAATTTTCAACATTTTTTAGGTTATATTTTAGAGATACACATCCAGCTTTTCCAGAGGGGTACTTTATGGCTTAAAAAATCAAAATCTGGCGCGGGGCGCCGTGCGTGTATGTAGCGCAGCCTGCGATTCAAACCCGGCTTCTGTGATACTTTAATTCTGATTCCGTTATTCACTTGTTTCGAAGTGACTGCCAAATATTTGAACATCATCATACTGCCTGTCAGTACACTAACTTTCTGATTCCGCGATTCACTTGCTTCGAATACATCGTCAAATATTTTCATGGCATCTTGATGTTTGCTACGATACAACTTTCTGGATCCGCTATTCACTTGTTTTGAGATGATTGTCAAATGCTTTAATAGCATCTTACAGCTAGCCGCACACTAACTTTCTGGGTCCGTTATTCACTTGTTTTGAGGTGATTGTCAAACATTTGAACATCATCATAGTGCCTGCCAGTACACTAACTTTCTGATTCCGCGATTCACTTGCTTCGAACAGATCGTCAAATATTCTCATGGTATCTTGCTGCCTGCCACGATACTAACATTCTGGATTCGTTATTCACTTGCTTCGAAAAAACTTGATTATCAGCTGTCAGCAGTAATAATAATAAAAATAAGGCTCAAATGTGCTGGCTACGACAATTTCGTGATTAAAAAGAAAGGCAAAAAAAGATAATAAAAAATTCAACTGAAGCAAATGATTTTTCTCTGTCATTAAACCACATAATAGTTGTTGATGACATTTTATGCGACAGTTGTCGACTCTCTATTTATGAAAAAAATCTCAATAGTGTCTTTAATTCTGATGAGGAGAACTCCTCTCCTTCCGACAATGACTCAATTAATAATGATCCAGCATTTGAAATTAAACTTAAATCAAATGATGAAATTCCTGATGCTAAACACATTCAACTTCCTATTCTGCGGACTGTTGCAACTCACAAGTGTTGTTGCATCTGCTTCTTCACGACAAATTTAACTACAATCTCTAAACACACATCCAGTATCACTACATTAGAGTTGTCCAAAGTAATGGAAACCCTTTCTATAAGATGTGATTCAAGTTTATTCGATAAAGTACGCGAATATAGGCTTTCCGAAAAACAATTATGAGTATTTACGCAGTTAAATTGGAAACAACTCAATGCTCAAATAGATGTTGATCTCGCTCCGAAATACTTCACATACTCAATTCTTAATTTACGATCTGTATCTACCATTTCCGCCAAATATGGGACACCTTAAGCAAGTTGGTATGTTCCAATGAACAAGATATTTAAATCTCTTTCAGTCATTACCTACACGTCCAAACACATCAATGCTTATGAAGCGATTCACACCAAGACAGAATATTCCCATTACTGGGCCAACACCATCACAACCAGTTTCACGGTCACCTCTCGACAAAAGTAAACAAACTTGTCACAAAAGCGGGAAACCGGGACACTTTGCAGCTTAATGCTATTCAAAGAATACAAATTTTTCCATGGGCCAATATGGCAGCAGACCCCCTCAAGTAAGAAATATCCAGGAGGACGGAAAAACAATTTTCATCAAACAAATGACGGAAGAAGAAGTGAGCGACCAGATCCATTACAAAGATACAGCAGAGTATCAGCAGCCCATGGACGATTACAGTCAATCCCTGGAAGAATACACGATTGAACCTCATACCGACTTTTAGTCGATTCCGGTTCCTCTATAAACTTAATAAAGAAAGATTCTATACCTATACAAAATCTAACGATGACTAAAATAAAAAAAGCTTTATAATAGAAAATGACAAACACTAGTACAATGAAGCAATTTATTTAGAATATTTCGACAAAAACATCTATTGCACATAGTCGATAACAACTTCCCATTACCCGAAGATGGAATCATTAGAGCACCCTTCTTTCGTAGGTACAACGGGTACTTTACCTTTTAACCATTACGACAAATAACCCTTGCAAATAAAATTACCAGATTATACTCCAATCAATAGAATTACAAAGATTTCAAAAGAACGGGTAAAAATAGTACAGAAATCCAACAATAGTCGAATAAAAAATCTTCTTACAAAAACCAGACTCGATTACGTAGAAGAGCAAGTGGCTGATACGATATGGAAGATTATATCACTGTACAGTAATGTCTACACCCTAGATGAGGATCCACTACCGTGCACTTCTTTTACCGAGCATGAGATAGTATTAAAAACTGAAAAAATAATTAACATTAAATCTCACAGGTCACCCGAATATCACAAAAAAGAAGTAGAAAGACAAATGACTGATTTATACAACAAAGGTGTTATAACGTCCACGTAACAGCACTTTTAATTCACCCATATGGGTTGTACCTAAAAAAGCAGACGGCTCAGTAAAAAATAAATGGCGAATAGTGATAGATTTTCGCAAACTCAATGAAGATACCGACCAAGATGCGTATCCCATACCCATCATCGATGGCATACTTAACCACCTGGGCGAAGCGAAGTTCTTCTCTACATTTGATCTAAGAAGTGGATTCCATCAAATTCCCATGGCTGAAAATTCCATAAAATACACAGCTTTCACCAGATCCAATGGGCATTTTGAATTTACACGAATGCCGTTTTGATGAAAAAATGCACCCGCTACCTTTCAGTGCATGATGGATAATATATTAGGAGCATTGGTTGGGAAACAGTGTTTCTTTATTCAGATGACATCGTCGTTTTTGCTAGTACGTTACAAGAACATAACGACAACCTAAAACTCCTATTAGAACGATTACATCAAACAGGATTAAAGCTACAACCCGACAAATGCGAATATCTACGACCAGAATTGAAATACCTAGGGCATTTAATAACACCCGAAGGGGTGAAAGCCAACCCTGCTAAAATACAAGCTGTAAGAGATTTCAAACAACCAAAAAATGTCACCGAAATACAATCATATCTCTGTAACGCACCAGTATTATGATATCCAGATTACAGTAAAAATTTACATTAACTACTGATGCTTCAAATCTCGGCTTGGGAGCAGTACTCTCACAAGAAGGCCAAAATTATTCCAGTAAAGAAATAGAAATATTAGCAATTGTAAGGGCTACTCAACGCATTCGTAAATATCTCCCAGGAAGAGTATTTATCATACAAACAAACCAGCAAGCTTTTAAGTGGTTACATATCGTAAAAAACCCCTCTTCAAGACTTCTACGTTGGCGATTACGACTAGAAGAATTCACCTACAAGGAAAAAGAAAATATTAAAGGAAAGGAAAATAAAGTAGCAGATTGCTTGTCACGACTATTCCCCTTCCAAGACACATCAGACCCTTTACAAGTAGCCATGGATCTAAGTGGAAAAATTTCTGAGGAACTAGAGAACCTTTTACCTGACATAGAAGAAATTCCTCCAACAAGAGGATTAGATCTTCATACCCCTCCACCTGTAACACAAGAAGATAATTCTAATAAAAATCAAGACGCTGCAGAACCAGGCACCTCTCATCCAATAGTAATCAATAAAGAACAGAATATCGACACATTTCCACCAGTAAAGCATTTAAGAGTCTCTAAACGTGGAGATCCCTAGAAAAATCTAGGGTCAAATTTCGGACAATTTTAATACTTTCTCAACCATAAATGATGAGCAATAATCTACACAAATCAGACTAGATTTTAATATTTTTAGTTTACAATGGACGGACATAGCGGAACTTTTGTAATGTTTACTGCTTCGAGTAGTAACAAGTAAGTACATGCCGAACTATAAAATTCATTGGAAACAAATTTAAAAATATAACATTTATTTAAAAAAACGTTTGGAGTAATAATAAACCTCGATAGTAAACAGCAAGTAATGTATTATAGCCACTAACTAATTTCAGTAGAAGAAAATTCTAAATTCTTTGCATTATTATCTGCAGAAGATTGCAATATTTGCAAAGGACTATAGTAATATCGAGAGAAACTGGCGAACTGATTTAGTAAGCTACTCAGTGAAAATTGATGCAGTCAGATTAGCAGACGACAAAAATAAACCCAACATGCACCGCGTCGGGTTGAAGGTTACAACACAAGTATCTTTTACACAAGCATACGACGTAATTTCAGACTTATTACGGGATTTTGAACTGTTTTGCACTATTATATTGATTTAAATTGTAATTGTACAGCACACATGATTATATATATGGCTTGTATATTAATATATACATGCAGGAATATTATATTACAAGCTGAAACAGAAAAATGTGGTTGAAATAAAACTGGGGGAAATGGAACACGGGTCTCCGAGGAGGCACACAGTGTACTCAAAAGCACTTTTTGTGGACAAAAGTCTGTCTAAAACTCAATTTTCAATGGATTTGGACTTTTTTTTGATGAACGTAAGGCTTTCGGGTATATCGAGTCGGTGCGAGATTTTTGATTGGGCTAAGCCAAAAATTTGTTATTTAACAACAAAATATGCAATATTTTTACCCTTGTATAGAATATGAGAGAAATATATGCCTAATTATGATTATTTAAAAATATCTGCTGTTTAGGAGCATTATTTAAGCAATTTTTGTAAACAAATACACAGTTTTCGTATGTCACAATGAATGAGCTCCACTTTTTTGCAGAATCGACCAAAAATGTCTTGCCAATGAATCCTTGTTGTCATTTTTTTGGAATTAACAACTGGTAATTATTTAAATAACACTTATAAACAAATTCACTTTTTTAACATGATTTCACAAATAGGGCCAATTTTTTCTAAAGATGTATCGTTAGTCATTCCTAGTTGTAATTTTGATCGAATTGATAAAAAATATAAATTTTTTAACAATTGTTTATAATTAAATGCACATTTCGACCATTTTTCCAAGAACAGGCTCCATTCTTCTTGCGAAATAAACTAAAATTCTATTTTCAATGACTTTTTGCTATTAAACTTTGCCAACGGATAAGGAAAGTTAATTATTTAGACAATTTTCATAAACAAATGTACATTTTGGTCACTTTTGCAAGGATAGGCTTATTTTTTTCTTGGAGTAAGCTACAAATGTCTTACGAATGACTCCTTGTTGCCTTGTTTGTACACTCAACAAGAACAGCTCATTATTGAAACAATATTTATTTAGAAAAACACCGTTTGACCATTTTTCTATGAAAATTATTAATTTTCTTTGCGGAATCGACAATAAATATCTTTTTAATTATTTCTGCTTGTGAAATTTTTCTAATTAGAAAAAAGTAGATATTGATTGTTTACACAATATTTATAAACAAAGTCAGAATTTCACCATTTTTCAATGATAATGACACATGATGATCACACAAAGGTGTGATGGGTTTTTAGTTATAGTGTTATCAAATTATTATTTATTGGGAATCGTATCTTGACAACAACCGATGATGTGAATAATTTATTTCATAAAATATCTTGAGTGTTCCTGAAAAGTTGAACTGCTTTTGGTGCTAATGTTTTATTACCGTACGTAATGAACAGACGTTAAACCTCTTCACCATCGTCAAGGTAGCAGTTGTTGAATAAAGGTTTTTTTGCTTTTTTAATAACCTCCTACATTTTTTTTAATTTAATTTTATTTTTTTTGTTGCTTTTTTCCGAGGAACTTATTTAAGGAAAGTTAAGTTTTTACCAATAACGCTTCAGCATCAGCCGATAGGGCTTTTATTTTTCTCTTATCTTTGACCCTTGAAGAGCTAATCCTAGGATCTGAAGATATCAGTAGGTAATGGATGATATCATTATTGATCAGTACTCGATTCGACATTTTGATATTTTCGCGCTTAGACCTGCGAAAAATCTGGTTATTAGCCTCCTGGTGCTCCTCTGATAGTCAGCCGAGAAGTACGTTGAAGGAAATATGATCTCGCCGCTATGAATAAGAACTTTATGGACTGATGGTGGCATTGGATACCAGCCATATAATAGCACACAAAGCCCTGCAGTTTTTGAACAAAATGTGTTGAATTGATCACAGTCGATCATCCTATGAAAAGTTAACACTTGCAAGATAGTATAAAACCTGATGATGAATTTTTCATCTAACCCATTGTGTTTCGCTACACCCAGAGCTTGGGCGAAAAAAAGCAAGCAGCAGTACCAGTGTTGGTTGTTCCTGAACCTTATTTCACAACATCGAATAAAATTGATAACTCAGATTTCAGTACATTTTGAATGTGTTTCTTTTTCAATTTCTTTTGTTCCTTCGTTCTAGCGACACCTTTCTTACAATCAAGATTATAAGCTATATGAACTAGAAACTCCATGAAGCGTAACCAACAGTGTAACGTCGAAAGACCGAATTTAGAATAATTTTTGTTGCACTTGAACTGTTTGACATGAGTCAAATTATATATGGATTTCGGGCCAACTCGACAAATGTTGCAACAATTTGATGCCTTTTGTTCACATAGAACATTGCAAACTTTGCCATCTATCATTATGCATTTCAAATCACATCGTTGACTTGAATTTCATATAATTCAACTTTCTCAAGGAAGTTCGTGAAGTGATTATATTCTTGTAAAGTGAGCAATCTCTTTTACAAATTCAAACTTCATCGTCCGACAGAAGCCCACTGAATTAGGTGTCTCGTTGCTCCAAATAACATTGTCGTCAGATTTCAAGTGAAGAGCAACACACGATAACATAAATATGGGAGAACCATCCATATTCTTATTAATTGTCTTGCATGTAAACTTATCATTTTTATCATCATTTGATTCTTCCTCATCAGCATCAGAATCAGGCAAGATATCATCACTTCTTTGAAAATTATTGGACATGTTTTCATTATCTTTAAATTTAGCATCAATCTCCATTTGTCAGGACCACTTTTGTCGCGTATTTTATTATCCACTACCGCCATCCATTCCCTATTTACCTAAGAGAACTATAGTTTTTTTAGAAAGTTCTTCCAGCTCATCTTTCTTGAATTTTGAAAGGATTCTCTTTACTGTGTGCCCGAATAATGATATAAAGTGTATATCTACTCCTGAGTCGGATGCATTAATGTGGTCAGATTCTGGATAGCAAGCGTTTTTAGCTTCTACAATCCTTCTATAGGAAGGAAGCGATTTCTGACCACCAAACATTTCAGCATGCATTTTTAATTTATGATATTTTCTTGCTGTCAAATCTAAGTCCACGTACATTGCTAAAATGTTACGGACATCAGTGTCCTCATTTGAATCCGTTGCTTTAGACTCTGTAGCATTTTTGGACAGATTCTCTTGCATTCGCAATGCTCTTTCCAACTCCTGTTTCGAATGATTGACAGCAAGTACATTGATACGTCTCTTCTTTGTCTTCTCTAACCCATTTTCATAAGATAAACGTGGACGACCCATTTTTTTGTCATCGAGAAGATTGCTTACTTGAGGCTCACCATTATTTTGTGCCTCAATCCCAAGATTATCACTAAAGTCCACCGTGTCGAGAATATTGTGGATAGAATGTATCACGCAGCTTCATTTTTATTAGCAATAACTGTTCTTCAGAGAATTCATTTGCACTTTTTATATCATCCATTATCGCATCGATCTTATATTACTACTTTGGTTCAAGTCACTATTCCAAATGATTTTACATGAAGTGTAATTGCTAATTCTGTAATTCATTTTTGCATCTACAAGTTTTAACAAACGGAATAAGAATCATGTTGTAGATTCGGTTAGAAGAAATGTTCAGTCGACATTTGGAGTACGAAACGTGATGGCACAACAATTGAGTGCGCGCGGCGAGTCACCCGCACTCAATTTTTTTGTCATCACGTTTCGTACTCCAAATGTAGACTGATCATTTCTTCTAACCGAATATAAAACATGTTTTCCTGATTCCTATCCCCTTTTTTTAAAACTTGTGGATGCAAAAATGAATTACAGAATTAGTAATTCAACTTTATGTAAAATCATTTGGAATAGTGACTCGAACTAAAGTAGTAGTAAGATCAATACGATAATGGATGACATAAAAAGTGCATCTATTTATGAAAATTGTTTAGAGTCATTGGAAATACATATTTAGTTTAATTTGCAAGGAAAATAGAGCCCAATCCTGAAAAAATGATCAAAATGTGCATTTAATTATAAACACTTGTTAAAAAATTAATATTTTTTATCAATTTGAACAAAAATACAGCTAGGAGTTACTAACGATACATCGTTAGTGGTTTTCGCAAGAAAAATTGGCCCCATACGTGAAATCATGTTAAAAAAGTGAATTTGTTTATAAATATTAGTTAAATAGTTACCAGTTGTTGGTAATTTAAAAAAAATGACAACAAGGATTCATTGGCAAGACATTTTTGGTCGATTCTAAAAAAATTGAGCTTATTCATTGTGACATACCAAAACTGTGTATTTGTTTATAAAAATTGTTTGAATAATTGTGTTAAGATATTTCTAAATAATCATAATTAGGCAAATATTTCTCTCATATTCTAAATAAAAACTGTGAATTTCTAACAACCAAAAATTGCGAATCGTAAAAAATGGCTTTTGTTCATTAATTTGTTTAAAACATGAACAATTTTTTTCTTACTCTAACGTACTGAAAACTATTGCTGGATAGTACTTACACTGACTGAGGCTCTACTTTAGTCAATGCGCAGATCTTAAAAAAAGGTAAATAAGAAAAGTTGGGGTAAAAATATTGTTTATTTTGTTGTTAAATAAAAAATTTTGGCTTGGCCCAAACGAAATTCTCGCACCGACTTGATATACCCGAAAGATTTACGGTCATCAAAAAAAAATCGTCCAAATCTATTGAAAATTGAGTTGTAGACAGATTTTTGTCCGCAAAAAGTGCTTTCGGCTATACTGTGCGGCAGCACGGCGATATTCCATCCTGCTAAAATACCATAGATAGTGAGATCCAGAATGGTGATGGCATTTTTCAAATTTTAAGCACCATATCTTAACGTAATCAAATATCCTACTACCGAGATTTAAAAGTATTTTTTTTCTTTTTGTAGAAAATTTGTTTTTCAATTGCAATTTTTCGAATTATCATAATTTATTGTAATAAGGATCTTCTGCATGAAACCAAATTGAGTGAATAATAAATTTAAGGAATTTCAGTAAAGCGAAGTAGATACCAATGAAAAATATAAAACAAAATTTCAAATTTAAGTAAAATAACTGAAGGTTATTTTATGTCGGCAGATATCGTTTGCGTTTGGCTGAACTCGGTCCAACGCCATAATAGTTGCACTTTCAATATTAAAAAAAAATGATTTTTTGCATTTTTAATGAGAAAGTGAATCTGCAACTAAAAAAGTTATTTTCAATGAAATAGTTAAATTTTCTACAAAAGCGCTTCTTTTCAAATAAATAGTTTAACTTTACAAAAGATATAATTTTTTCGAAAGTGATGAGTTTTAATCCAAATACAGGAATTTTCTACTGACGTATATGCTAACAGCTGATACAGTTGAGGGGCCGCTAACGAAAATGGCATATGGCAGAATTCGTTTGGATAAGCATTGACCATTAGGCGATTTTCAAAACATAGCTTGAATCGGAAATCTTAAGAATGCAAAAAGGGGTCAGTGGGGAAGTTTTTTAATATGATCTTTTGAGAAAACTTAAACCGTGAAAGTCATTGCTTAGAAGTCAAGGAAGTTTTTTGTAAAGTTTCACATTTCTATCTACCGTTGGTGGTTATTTTTAAACGGCTTTTTGCAAACATAGACGGCCCTATAGGAGTCGGTTCGGAGCCACTCTCGTGACGGGGCACGCGCGTTCAAGGAAAAACGCGATACCACATTAAGAAATTTCTCCACTGACGCCTTTTTGCGTTCGAGATTTTGGGAAACTTTTTTTTGAAAATTCATTGTGCACCTTTAAATATTGCTTAAACTTCCAACAATTCTCACAGTTGGTGATCCAGCGAGTAGAAATCAAAAACTGACTACACTTTTTTGTGAAAAATGACATTGACTTTAAACAACTCAAGAAGGAAAATTCCTACAACAATTATTTATTACAAAAAATATGCTCCATGAAATTCTCTATAAAATCGAACATTGAGATTTATGATTCTAGCTATCATTTAAAAAAGCCTGATTGGCGGCCCCTCAATCACCCACTGCCGGTACTGCACTCTTTTATCCCAGACATAATTTTTCCATACACTTTAAAATTTAAACCTCGTAAAAAACTGAAAATTTTCACAGTTTCATGATTGCTTTTAACTTGAGAAGTAATTAAGTGAATTTATATTAATTGTGATATCAGGTAGAAAAAGTGAAAAAGAAAGTGGACGTTACCATCCCTAATACAACCAATACGGCGGCTAACGGTTTGATATTTGGGAAATTTTTCTTTTTGATTGTATGCTTTGAAATGGCCGAATCACGCGAAATGATGTAATTTCCTTTATATCAGAAGCGTTAGAAAATTCCATATTTGATCCGCAGATAGTTATAGATTCTAATTTTCTAGATTTATTAGAACCAGGAGATTTATTTTTAACTGATAAAGGTTTCACGATTGATGATATTTTAGGCACGAAAAAGTTTCAGTGTAATGTACCATCTTTTTTGAGGAAAAAGTCACGCTTAATAGCTTCAGAAAATGTAAACACGAAACGCATTGCAAAACAGAGGATTTACGTAGAACATGCAGTGAATACTATGCCTTTAAGTTTGAGAGAAACAGCGTTTGTAATTTCATGCTTCGTAAATTTCCAAAAGCCAATAGTTGCAGACAAGTAGTAACAAATAAAATTTGTAATTACACTTGGCGTGCGATATTTCAAATTTAGTAAATGTCATCAAGTTTATAATTTTGTAAGAAACGAAATATTTAAGATAATTTTTTTTATAAAATAGTTTTCTATACACTTATGGAGTATAATAGAAGTCTTTGTTTTGCTTACGAGGGTATTGAGTGTCTAAATTGTATCAAACAATGTTTTTAATTAAAGTTGGAGGATTTCTGACATCACATTTTAATGTGTACATCATAATTAACAATTTTAATATTAATTTGATCAAAGTAACGGGAAAAGGTGATAAAAAGCATTATAACATTAAGAGTATTTTTTTACATTGTTTTAAATTGACACGAACTAAAAACTAATCAAAGATTAAACGTGACGCAATTACAAGATTTTAAAGTTTTATCTAAGTATGTAGTAATAAATTTTTTTTAAATTACGTCCTCATAAAGTATTTTAATTTATAATACTTTAACATCAAATGCCTTAGTCGTAGCCAAGGCAATTTTTGATAGAATACAAGTATATTTAAGGAAAATCTGAAGTACATGGAATTCAGTTCCTTGGTGTTTCCATTTTCAAGTATTCTGGTGCAATAATAATCTTCCAAAATTGTACTGCCTTTCGTGTCATGGCCTTAACCAAATCAGTATCAAAGTCAATTCTATCTACATCCATGCCCTAGTGTGTCCAGATGACATAATCACACCAAAAATGCTCTGTTATACCGATTTGAGGTTATGTAAAATCATAAGGTATTTTTGGTCACAAAACTAGTAGGAGCACCTTAAAGTGTAGGAAAGTCTTCTGCTTTCAAATGCCGTTGAGTTTGCTTCAATATGTTTGTTTCTTTCATCGAGATATGATCATTTGAAATTTCTGTCTACATCGAATTGTATCTATTTCGAATGCAAGCCAAAAACAGACTGCACGCTTTTTTCCGCCTACTTTCCTAAATTCGGTTATTGTAATAAAAATTACTATACAAGCATTTTAGGGGTCGCTGACCGTCGGAGTTAGTCAATTCGAAATGGCGGGTCAAATATAGCGAACAAAAATTTCAGACTATAGTCCGAAACTCCGCCACTTTGAATTTTTTGAATCCAGCGATCAGTGAACCATAAAATCCTTATAGATTAATTTTCATTAAAATAACCGAATGTAGGAAAGTACGCTGGAAAAAATGGCTTTTAGCCCGTTTTTGGTTTGCATTCGAAGTATATCGGTGAGACACAAATTTCAAATGTTCATATCTCGATGAAAGAAAAAAGATAATTAAGATTCGGTTTCAGCGCACCAAAATCCTTCGAAAAATTATACTACAGTTTCTGTTACTTGACCCTTGTTGGCCTGTGTAATCTAGAATTTAATTCTAAAATAATCTGTTTTTAAGTGTTTATAATAGTTTTTTACGAGAAAGCAAAAAAGGCACTATCTGTGGGTGCCAATGACTATAGCCATCTAAACCTTGCTTTAAAAGAATTAAAATTGTACTTTTATGAAAGGATCTTCTAAGCTGTGGAAAATGCGGAAAACGGACAACATTTTCGGAAATGTATATCAAATAAATATACTTGTAACAGCAAATGGAATAGGATGGACTTATTCAATGTGAAAAGTTGTTTTGAAATAAATAAGGATTAGAAATTATGAACGTTAGGATAACCATTGTTTTCGGGTTTAGTAGATCTCACCTTTTTCCTGGTTTAAGACATAAAATAAACTCTTACTTCACCTCATAAGCCGGACGTTAAAATCTAAACTGTTTTAGCGGAAATTATATGTTAAAAACTGCCACAAAATTTCAAAATCTCATGTGAAATAAGTAAAAGGCTAAAAAAAGTAAAAGGGTAGCGTGGCCTTGACTCAAAAATTAATTTTTTGGACCACCTGGAGTGATCGGAAACGTTTTCCATCTAGTAAGTCTTAACTCATATTTACACCCACCTAACTTTATTTTTCTCCATTTTGTGACATATGTGCATTTATTAAATCTTAATAAAATGTTATTTTCCCTTTCCTGAAAAATATTTATACAACTGGGTGTCTTTGCGTTCATTCCGCCGACCGTAAATTTAAATATATAAATTTTACGACTTAAGATACTTTTACAAATTTACATTAGGCTTCTTTTATAATAACTATATCAAAGCAATAAATATTTAGGAGTATGTAGGGGACTGGCAGCCCCTCAGAAGGCAATTTTACTTTACTATAACCCTACCAAAGATGTTCTCGCGTTAGCATCGCGATAGGGCTTGAACTTTCCTCTCATGAATTTAACGGCTACGATGGATGTACTACGATGTCGGTTGTCCCTGGTGCTACCGCTGAGGGTGACTGCATGTAAGCCGGTGAGGATGAACTACTTGATGGGCAGCTAGATTTCATCGAGAGATAGTCTCAAGGGCTAGTGTCCAGCCGGAACATGGGCAGCAAGTGGTAAGCAGCAGAACATCCGCTACACCTGCGGAGGATGTTTCCGTTGAGAGTGCCCAGCCGGAGCAAAGAAGGCGTCAGATAATAGATAAGAATCTGCTACCTAGAAGAACCATCAGCCGAATAAGATTTGAGGTTCAGAATGCATTCCGCCAGGAGTTCCAGGGTGCGCAGGCCAAAAAGGCGATCAAGTGGACGCCGGAAATGAAGTAAGACATGAATAGATAGCACTTTGGGAAACGTCATTGTTAGGACTCACCAGGGGAGAAGAAAATCGTCTCTTCGCGGTTCTTTAACTCGAGGTGGCCCATAGAGTGCCATCTGAACTCACTGGAGAGGAAAGCTGAGAAAAGCCAGCGTTTCATGGTGTGCTTCACTGATGCCATCCTAGACTTTGCAGATCAGGAATCATCAATGAGAAACGGTTTGTCGATATTCAGAACGACTTGAAAACCGTTATATTGCCTCTGTTCTTGAAGCAGGATATGAACTCAGTGCAGGTGCAGGCTTTTAAATCTTGCGTGACGGTCGCATGTCCCAGGATGATGAGCTTAAAATTCACGGTCCATGCTACTAAAAACTATGTCAGAGGAAAGATGTCGGCAACTCCATGGAAGTTTTGACTTCAAGGCGAGATCAGTAAAATAAGAGCAAAACTAAGACGGTTGTATCAATTTCAGCATTGAACCTACTAAATGAGACACTCGACTGATACTGGACGACCGTGCTCTGATTGAGGCGTTGACTGATGAAAAATTATACATGTACCTTGGCGTATTGGAGGCGGGCCGTTCTTTTCACTTTGCAATTGATATAGCGCTTGAAGCTGGGCCCACAATGTATCCTAAGAATTCCACGTACGCCCACGTAGGTTGGTATCAACGCGTACATGTGCTTTGGTTTTGCGTACATGTACATTGGTTTCTATTGCAGTGTTTCGGTAGTTCAATGTTTACTGGAACATTCGAATGTGAACTAATGAAACACACGCTACAATTGGTACTACGCTACTTTGGTTTTGCGTACATGTACATTGGTTTCTATTGCAGTGTTTCGGTACTTCAATGTTTACTGGAACATTCGAATGTGAACTAATGAAACACACGCTACAATTGGTAGCCATGAACAACAATGCATATGTACGAACTGATGATATCGTACCTCGACGGTCGTACACATCTTAGGACACATTGTGGAGCCAGCCTGTGACTGTTTTTTCGACTGCACCATGAAAGTAATTATGTGGAGAGAATAGTTTTGTCATGGAAGCTTGTAAGCTAAAAAGCTATTTGCTCATATTATATCTTTCTTGAGTGGATATTGATGCTTCAAACGTTTGATTAAGTGAGGGAGAACTCTTTCCGCAGTCGGAAGGCCATCATTGCCATCCCGGATAGGGCAATTAAGACGAGGAATTACCAAAACACATCCTCAGTATGGCGGTAGTTATTGAAAGATATCGTCTTTGTTGAGATCCCAGCGAGAACATCGAGCACATCATTGATGGTTATACGATGCTTACCTCACAAGAGCACATGCGCAGATATAAAGTACTAGAAAACGAAGACTGTCTCCTTTCCTAAAACAGAATTATTCTGACTGACCATTTATCCAGGCACAATCGTCCAGACGTCCTCTGGTGAGTGGAGGTTGAACCCGTTTGTGATCTGCTCCACTGGGAACGACGATGTTGCTAAACACGTGTCGCATTTTCCGGAGTTTTTCTGTGCATGAAAAATGATAACAGCTAAAATCGCATCCTATGGCTATCCTGCATACACGGAATTTGACTGTCATTATAAAATTTTTAAGATTTTACTTTTTATGTTTTACTTATCAGTTTTGATTTGTTTTTGTGTATGACTATGTCCGTTTTGATCTCAGACGTTGGCATTGGAACTAGCGTTTGTAAGCAAGAAGAATTCCTATGAACGGGCTCTCCAGAATGAATGTAAGAGCATTCTCGAAAATTACGACGAATACGCAAGCAGAATATAGTGTTCCGAAACAACAAATGATACCAACGAATCTACAAATCACTTTCCGCCTTTTGCTACCATGTTTTGTAGCGAAGTACCAGGTCGTGAGCATCTGTAGATGGAAGGTTGGATAATATAATAATAATAAGACGTAGTATATTAAGGCGTAGAGATATGGGGACCACATAGCACGAGAGCTCTGGCTCTTGCAACTAACCACGTTGCATTGGGCTAACACTCTAATCCAACGAATTATGCGGTTACGTGCCCAATATCGCGCAGTGCCACCCACAATGGGCCTTTTACGGATGCAGGTCATGGTTTAGTTGGAAGTGGCAGTAGAAACGAACGGAGGTGACGACCAGGCAATAGTCGCGGATAAACGCGAGAAAATCGTTACAAATGGTCACACAAAATCAAGATGGACATCTTTACCTGTAGGACAGGAAGCTCACCGGTGTAAAGAGGATATATGCAAGGGCTATATGAATGCTGGGCCAGCATGCACCTGGAATACGTCTGAGCGTTTTAGAGATAAAGTATCCTTTTAATTTCTTAACCATCTTAACAAAATTCCAGCTTGCCAGCGTAAGGCTCAATCTATCGCGAGCTAGGTGCAAAAGACTGAGCGTCTGGGAGCACTTTGTATTGACCCTCAACACTGTTGCTCATAGTATTCTACAAAGATTAAAGCTCTATAATGCATCCAGAGGTAAAACTTTTATCTCCATCTGTAACATCTGCCGAGACCGGGCAGGTGCTGATTTGGCTATTGGTGGCAATCAAGGGATTAGGTCACACTTGTCCTCCGACTGGGAATTTCCTTCGCGGTAAATTAAATTTTGAAATGAAATGTTGGAGCAGACAAAATCCAGAGCCTTTGTTGTGTACCATTTGTTGTAATTAGCCGTCATCGTAAAAGCCGTAGTAAAAAAAATTTCTCTTGGCTAAGTCTTCGTCCAAGACGTAGCCAAGATACAGCCAAAAACTTTTTGTAAGTTTCGCCCCTGGCCGCGAGCGAAACTTTATTTTTGATCTTAAGTCGAAATGTTTCGTCTTTCAGCCGAACTCAAGGAAACTGACAACAAAAGGTTCTAAATACCTTCGAGGGTCATCACTAATCCATTTAAAATTTTGCAGAATATTTATATTATTTATTTATATGGTATTTTTTTGTATGCATCAATGATTTTGTTTAACTGCAATAATTCTGTTCTTGGGATGGTTAATCTAAAAATATTATCCTTTTTTTCCTTTCGCCAACATTTTACTAGATACTTGTCGAAAATAACATGTAGCATGTAGTTCTTAAGAGCAGGTTCCGCATATTAATTAAGAGAATCATTGATTACAAAATTCCAAGCTCTATCGGTCGTAAAATTTGAATCCTTAGCAGATGTCAACTGCTAGACCCCAGTCTGGCTACCTGAATGCTGTCCTGGAGCATAATGGACAAGAAATTCAAAAATGAAAAGTTCTGTAATTTTGACCTTGGAAAATATTAAAGCTCTAAATTGGTGATATAACTTTCTGTACAACAAAATTTGTTTACTTTTCAAGAATTAAACTTCTTGTCATAAACTCAAGACGTACGTTTTCTACTTCTACGTCTTGCTCCTAGCCGCCAGCAAAACATAGCCGCCTGAGAGACAAACTCAGGACGAGCCAAGTTGAACTCAAGACGAAATATTTTTACTCGGAAACGGCGAACCTACGAATGCTCCATTGGAACTGAAAAAAAACTACAGACAAACTTCCTGGCAGCCAAAAACTTAACGTGGGAGCCAACATCTGCTGAAAGTCATGAGATCTGCTTTACACAACCGCGGAGCGGGAGCAGGTGAGCATGTGAGGAAAGGGCATGTATCGCTAGCGGACATGGGCGAGACTTAGAAATCAAAAATGCAAGTCTTGAGTTTATGACTAAGGTTTACGACGGGTTTTGAAGAATAGTCGGGGTGGACTTGTCTTGATACGAGAAGTTTTATTGTAAATCTTAAACCAGTCGAGGTGGACTTGTATTAAGACGAGAATTTTAAGTCTTGAGAAGTAGACAGATTTTTTTCTAAAAAAATTTATATAACCGATTTAGGGCTTTAACATTTTCTAGGATCAAAATCACGAATAGAAAGTTTTCCTTTGTAAATATAATTTGCCATTATACTCCGACCTCTACGAACTATGGACCCAACCAGCAGGGCCTGCCATTTCCAGGAATCAGGTAGCTAGACTGGGTCAACAGTTGACATCTGCTAAGGGTAAAAATTTTACGACCGATAGAACTTGTGATTTTGTAAGAAATAATTTTCTCTTTCAGTATTCGAAACCTGTCAGTCTCAAGAACTACAGTCATATACAATTTTTCGTAAAAATATTGAAACTGTGATTTTCTACAAGTATCTAGTGAACTTCTGGCGATCGGAAAAAATAGATAACATTTTTAGATTTGCCATCCTATTAACATAATTATTGCAGTTAAAAAAAATATATTAATTTATAAAAAATAAATTCCGTGGAGATAAATAATATAAACATTCTGTAAAATTTAAAGCGAATTAGTGATGACCCTCGGAGGTCTTTTTAGTCTTTTGTTATTAATGTCCTTGAGTTTTGCTTGGAGACGAACAATTTTGACTTCAGACCGAAAATAAAGTCTCACTCGCTGCCAAGGTCGCGATTAACAAAAACTTCTTGGCTATATCTTGGCTATATCTTGGCTATGTCCTGAATGAATTGATAGCCAAGACAAATTATTATTTTTACTTGGGAAGTGCACAAAGATGTGATTTACCGCGATATGTATGTAGCTTTCACATATATTACTTGTGGTTTTACCTGACTTATCTAATTGATATTTGTGTAATTTGTTGACATTAAGAAATAATAATATGTTTCATATTGGTGTCTGTGTAGTTTGTTGATAATATAACTGCACAAATTTGTTTCCCTCATTTTTCAATTGTAGTAAGAATACTCATAGAAAGTGCGACAATGCTTATATTAATCGAAGTTTCTAGGATCACTAAAATCATTTGATCTGCGCGCACTTAATTTCTACTGATTATATTATTTTGCACAGGTTTGGAAAAATTTTTTGCTGCTTCATAGGCTATGTGTATGAACGCCCTCAATATAAAGCTTGATCGAACCAAGAAGATCCGGGCGCCCGTTCGGGGAAGCACCTCAGCCATTTCAGTGCACAAACAAGTACACGGAAATGTTACCAGTGGGGTCCATTTGGAGGTTGGTACTTCTAGTTTCTCCTCACCCACTCCTGGCCAACAGAGCAGGCAAAGAGCCACTACGCCTTCACTTTTCAAGGTTTGGTGATTGCTTATTCGCATCTTCTCTTTTTTTTTTGGTTGCGTAGTATCGTCCAGATGAAGACAGACTCGCCAAATGTGCAATTTTGATAAATATTTGTATACCCCTGTTGGGTAGCTATGACCGAGCTACCAATTTGGAACTTTTGGGAAGAAATTTGATTTGAATTTAATATTAATAAGAAATTTTATAGTAAAACACTAATTCTAAACCTCCGTATAATATTTTTGATTAAAATCAATGGATATTAGCTGCTCTTTTTCATTAACATTGCTCTAATAATCAAGTTAAAAGAGGTACCCTACAGGCTTATTCACAAACTCGTTGTACATATAATTATTGAAGATATGTTACTTCGGGGAAAAGAATAATTGCTTCGTGATCTTATAAAATTTGATGGTCATTTTTTAGAAAGATTTCACGAGTATTTGTTTATTGTTGATTATTTATAATTTTATTTTGTCTTAAAATAATCAAACTTTTTAAATTAATTATTATATTCATTCTTTACGTAGTTTTCATCAAAATATACTTTTTTATTTTTCAAAACAATAGGAAATGATGTGAAAATCATTTTTATAGGATGTTAACAAAATATTTTCATTTATTTCATACAGGGTAAAAATAGTTGTTTCAAATTTAAGTAACCGTCTTTAAATCTTGTATGCACAGTTTTATATGACCAGTCTTATCAAGTTTCAGATATATTATCATTTATTTGTAGTGAAATTTCTAGCAATTTTATACGAGTTGTCACACAAAACTCTACATTTATCCAAGATTTATCGCCCGAATTTTCACAGCAACATTTCAACAATGTAAGTTATCACATGTCAATACACCATTATATTTATATCAACGGAAAGCTTAATTATTTATCTTTCATTGCCGATTTCGAAAAATTATTATATTAAATAGGTTATTGGTAGAGCAGCCCCTCTTATCAGAAGTTCAAATATATCAAACAAGGTTAAAATGGCAATACATAATTCTATATTCAAACCGACTGTACTATACGGTAGCGAGACATGGATCTATCAAGAAAAAGATGAGAGTAAAATTAACGCGATTGACATGAAATTCTTGCGCATAATATCGGGGAAACTTTCATGCACAAAGTGTGCAACGAGATAATATTTAAAGAATGTGGTGCGGAAGAGACACCAGTTGACACATGGGAAAGAAATCGGTTAAGATGGTTCGGGCATGTTCAGAAAATGAAGGATGAACGACTAACGAAACAAGTGTATCAAGGTAAAGTAAGTGGCAGTGTGGCCAGAGGCAGGCCGCGTAAATAATGTTTAGAATGTGTGAATGAGACTCTAGTTAGAAGAGACATAAGAAGCCATAGAAAAATGAGAGCCTGCAAGAAAATATGAATGGACGTTAAAGAAGCTAGAGAAGTATACTAGGACAGAAAACTATGGCGGAAAATAGTTAATGAGAAGAGTGTCAGTAGAGTGCATGACGCCTGAAACAAAAAGGCTTGGATACTAATGGACCCGAATGGGGAACCCTACATGACGACTTTGTGAGCATCTTCACTTGAGGTGATTGCTAGAGACAATCAGCAATCTGGCTCGGATCAGTGTTCCGGAATGAACGTGTTATTTAAATAAAGAACACGAGAATTTTAGATAAATCAAAAAAATTCTGTAACCCCTACATAAGAGATAATGAAGGCGATATTTTAAAGTAGGTACTTTCGGCCGGATCGCCTCATATGGCAATGAGGCCCAGCCGGGCCTCCTGATAAGATTATAGACTCGCAGTGCCAGACTTTTAATATTCTTATTGGTATGTTGTGTCAGTTGAATAAGAATAGTACAAAAGGCAGCAAACACGCAAGAATACACGATAGCTCCAGGCTAGCGCCGCTGGGTGAGAGTCGTGCAGCGTGACTAATACTAGTGAAATGGTGAAGGTAACCGTAATTTTCAGAAATTGCTATTTAAAAACTGGGCTCAACTTACAAAAAAAATCTGCCCGCTTCCCGGGCACATTCTCATCGCGCGCTTCGCGCGCTGCTCGCTAGTTTGAGCGCGCCTAGGGAGCGCACCTGCTGAATCTCGCGCTTCGCGCTCGATTAGTGATTCATCTCGCGCTTCGCGTTCGGACACGTTTGCCTTACGCTTTACGCTCGGTTCCTCTAGGTTTTTGCACTTCGTGTGCTCCCTATTGCGCGCTTCGCGGGCTATTACACTCTCAGTAAGCTTCATCGTTATGACATGCTTTTGGTTCAATTACGTCAG
>JAAAKG020171891.1:0-27330 GCA_010014905.2 Druon quercuslanigerum
ATTCAAACAACTTATCCTTTTGATATTTTTTGATAAAATGAAAATTTTCAGAATTAAAGCATTTTCAAAATCCAAAACGAGAAACGAAAATTAAGATTATCAACCAAACAACGCATGATACGAAAAAAATTAAAGATGATTAAAATGTTTTTTTTGCACACGCTACAAGCGTAGCGCGTAGCGCGAGGTGAATACACTATCGAGCGCGAAGCGCGAGATCCAACAGGTTCTTTATTTCTCCTACAACTCAATAAATATATTTTACAGAAGTAGAGTTTACAGAGTAAAATTACTCATCTTCATAATGATAATTAAAGTTGTAGTTAATTATTATGTTATTTGTAAGCGTATTGAAGAACTTAAATAGCATAACCTTAAAAATTTTCTCACTTATAGAATAAAAACTTGAGTTTTCAATCAAATAAATAAATTTTTTTTAAATAAATTAATTTTCAAAAAAGAAATGTAAATGTTGATATTTTAACCAAATAGATGAAATTTCATCTTTTAAAGTTAATTTGGCAACAAAAGAGACAACTTTTCAGCATATAAAGATTTTGAAGTCGTGAAAGAAAAAATTTTTACCTAAATTGTTTAATCTTCAAACCAAACGGCAAATTTTATGTACAAAGATTGAATTTTCAGCAATAAAAAATAAGTTAATTTTTCAACTGAAGAGAAGAATTTTTAACTAAAAGTAAAAATCTTCGACAAAAAGTGATTTCTTAATTAAGTGGTTTTAACAAATTAGTTTAATCCTCCAGCAGAAAAGGTTAATTTGTAACGCAGCAGTTGCATTTTTAATCAACAAGGATGAAATTTCTGCTAATACATATACATTTTTAAATCGATAGAACAAATTTTCAAGAAAAGTGTTTTAACTTTCATAAAAAAAGGTTTTAGTTTGACTGTTTAACATTGAAATATGATATTTAAACAAGAAGTAATTTTTTTATAAATATATTGAATTATAAGAAAAGACGAATTTTCAATAAAGCAGAAGAATTTTCAATTAAAAGGGATAAAATAACAATTAAATTGTAAAAAAATTTAATTAAAAGAAAATATGCTTTTCTACTCAAATAAAGAAATTTTCAATTGAAAAAAGTCGAATTTTAAGCAAAATAAGTGATTTTCAGCAAAAATATGAATTTTGAATACATTTTTTAAACTTTTTAACCAAAAAAAAAATGATCTTTTAACGAAAATGTAATTGCAACAGAATATTTTTTGATGAGTCGAAAATTGTGGCTTCTACGGGAGCATATTTTGTAAAAAATATATTGTTTATAATGCTGTGAATAAATAACGGCTCTTTCTACAAGAAAATGTCCAGAAAGTTAAAAGTTTTATTTTATGCTAGAGAAAAAGAAAAAATTACAAAAATCTTCTTTCTTTATTAGACAAAAGGAGAATAAATACTAAAGATTGGTACTACTTAGTATATTTAATGAGATATTTTCGAATTCAGTAGTAAAAAAAGTTGATTGGTGAGAAGAGAATTTTATAATAATTTAGAACCTAAATAATTATTTAAAAACTCATAAACATGGAAACTGTGAAAAATGTAATAAAACATTGTAAGAGTGTAACATTTTTACCTTTATTTTTACCTAATCCAGGCCTCACACTCTTTATGGGATAAAATATACGGACCAAAGGGTATTTTTGGTCACACTTAGAGGGTTCTTTTTTAACTTAAAGTGACTTAAGAAAAATTCTAATAAATTAAAAACAATTTAGAAATTTGAAACAAAATCTTATTCAATTCAGTAACTTTAAAATGAGCTTTAAAAAATTCAAAGGAATTTCAAAGAATTTGATGAAATTCTTTAGAATTCAAGGCTAAAGATATTCTAATAAGAATTCGGTGTAAATTCAAAAAAATAATTTCAAATTTGTTCAAATCTTAGAAACCCTGAGGAATATCTTATTTTTTAAAATAAATTCTTTAAAAGGCACTAAATTATTATTGAGTTTCGTAAATTTTTACGAAACCTAGTGATATTAAAATTAAATTAAAAATTGAATTAAATTTATTAAAATAATATAAAACAGTAGAAAATCAAATTAATAAGAAAGAGTATCAAAATTATACATACAACTGTTGCAAAACCAATACCCACCATTATTTTCATTTTTTATTAATAATAAGCGATCTTGCTCAAGTTTGATAAAAAGTGATGCGCATAATAACCCTTAATGAGCATCCTAAGTTGTTTCGAAATTTGATTGAGCAATGTTATTTTTTCGTGCGTCAAGAATTTATTTATTCACATACTTTTAGGCAATCCATTTTTCAATAGATTCAAGCCTCTTTAAAAAAAAAAATTTGTTTAAAAAATGAGAATGCAATGTTTCTAATTAAAAGACAGGCTAGAATAGCTTCTCAGTTTCCAAATATGACCTAGAATTCTCTTAAAAGTGTTGATAAGCATGCAATATTGCGTTTTTCATTGAATATTTCCTTTTTTCACGTTTTTTATTTTTAAAACCTTTTTGAATTATAATATACAGTTCTTATTAAATTTATTAATTTGTAATAATCAATAAGTTACTTTCCGCTGTTGTATTAGGAGACAAATATTCTTGAATAATCGAATTTTTAATTTTCTGCTTATCTTTGTTCGCTCACTTTTCACTAATTAAATATGTGGAATTAACAATTAGGAATAATAAGGAAAATATGAAAATAAAAAGAATCTTTGAAAATCGAAAAAAGTTAACAATTTCATAATATGACATTCCTATTGTTTTAATAAATGTATGAAAGTAAAATAGAGTTCATCCAGCATGATTAAAAAAAACGGGAGTTAACCATCTCTACATATTTCTAAAATTTCTTAAAATTGCTAAATTTATTGGAGAAAATTTAAAAATATATATTTTGCACTTGAGACAAAAATAAATATGTGTTCAAAAAAAAGTTGTTATTTAATAGGGGTAGCTACCCTTAAACACTTTTTGTTTTGTGTATATGATAATATATACTTTCTATATTAAAAGAAAATTAAGAAGATATTTTTAGAAAGAAGGAAGTAAAATAAAGTCGATCCAACATGAATACAAAAATTACTCTCGGGTATTTAAAAAATAGAGTATTAAAAAGAGTAACTACCCCTAAACTATTTCTATACAAGTCATTCTTTTTTTGCGAGTCACGTCAACTTTATTTTTGTCCTGAGTGTAAAATATATATTTTTCACATTTTATTCCTATAAATTAAAAAATTTTTAAATCATTTAAAAATATTTGGGGGTAGTTTACCCCCAAGCAATTGTTTTATTTATCTTTTGGATATACTCTATTATATTTTCTTTGTTCAAAAACTATTTCCCCAATTGCCTTTGTGTATGGAGAACATATACTATCATAGCCACAAAATAAAAAGTTTCAGGGGTAGCCAACTCCATTCATTTTTTTGAAATTTTTTGGCAAAGCACGTCAACTTTATTTTTGTCTCAAGTGAAAAATATATTTTTTCCTATAAATTTAAATATTGTTAGTACAGCTTAAAATATATGCAAGTGGCTGTTTCAGCGATTTACAGTGTGTTTCCGCAGATGAAAAATACGCGTTAATTAGTATTTAGTTTAATTATATACTTTTTCAGGAGTATGATCTGTGGGAAAAAAATTGGTCGTAAAAAAAATATGAAAATTTATAGTTTCATCGAAAAATATTGCAATTCATAAAGAAGTTAAATTAAAACAAAATATATGAATTTCTACCCAAATAAATAAAATTTTTATTTGAAAAGAATTTTGAACAAATTAAGTGAATTTTTAGCAGAAATATGAATCAATAATAAATTTTTACAAATTTTTGAATTTTGAACCACAAAGGTTCTTTAGCAAAAATCATTTTAGCAAAATATATTAATATTTAACCAAATTTTTAATTTTTTATTTTTTTTAATTAATGGACTGTTCATAATAATCAAATTTTTACCAGAAATTTTAATTGTCGAGTAAAAAAAAAATTTCAAAGGCATCCTATAAAAAACATTAATCTTGATAAAAATTGTATTACTCTTTGTCGTTTTTTTAAAAACCCTATTTGTTAATTTTGATTGCTCTTTCTTAAGATATAATAAAAAAATCATCGATATATGACTAAAAACAAATTCGCACATGTTCGAATGACAAACTTTTGTTTATTAATTATTTGGTACGTTGACTTGCTTTTCCCAAAATTTGATATTTTGCTTATTAATGTCATTTTTTACGACTAAAACAAAAACAAAGCATTATAGTAAAACGTTATTTTGTAGCTCTTCTAAAATATTTCTAGCTCTTTTTTTAGTAAACAACATTTTCTGTTTATTGTTTTCGTAGCTTATGTCGTTTGTCCAAAAATCTAATGTTTTTATTCTGATTATTAAGATATACGTATAATATAAAAACTACGCGCCCTACCAAAAGGTAATTAACAACAAATTTATAGATATTTTTTAAGTGAATAATTTTCGTACAATTATCTTTTTTCGCATCTTTCACATTTTAACCGCAGAATGGAAGTTCTCTTAAATAATATTTTTTTTTAATTTTTTAATTTTTGATTTTTGAAGAGCATGCGAAAAGTTGTTATGATAATCTTGTAGATCTTTCAGAAAAAAACCATATAATCTATTCAAAATAAACGTAAAAAAATATCCTAGCGGGAGGAGTGTTTGAATTTATTTTAATGGTTGGTTTAACATTCTTAAAGATTCAGACAAGGAAAGAGAAATCTTGTGAAAAACAAAACGACTGGAGATTTTTAAATTTTTCTAACGCGTTCGGATATTTATTTACATTAATTGTGGAAAACAAATAATTAAAGTAAGTTCTAACATTTATTTTAAGCTTTTTTTTTACATCTATTACAGATTAAAACAAATAAGTCGATGGTTCGCAACAATCAAGATGACTGGGGATCTTTTTATTGTACTAATAATGTCGAAAGTGACTTTACAATCAACTTTAAACCAAATGCTGTGGGTACATGATAAGCAGAAAAAAGATTTTTTGAAAATAAATAAGGTGATCAGGTGTCGAAGCTCATTCTTGTGTTTGTATGTCAAACCAGGAACTTGTAAAAAAGTTTGCTGCCTTGGATGACGAAATATGATTTCACAAATTCATAAAAGTCAAATTTTATATTTAGGGAGAAAGATTTAAAAATTAGTAGAAAATAAATTTAATACCTAATAGTAACATTTAAAAGAAAAAAGTTCTTTATACCTATGACAAAGCCACGGAGCGTATCTTTGGGTTGTGGATAGAGGGCAGTCGCGGACAATTGTCCAGGGGTGGTCCCGAAGGAATTAACACTCAAGCGAAGGTTTTAAAACCGTCCGAAAGATGAATAGCACCTGGGTGAGATGTGTAGAACGGCGACTCTAAAATACCGGGCAAGCTCTCAGAGTACGTAGGCTTATCCTTGTATGCGGAGATCTACAAGGATGGACGAACCTTAGCTTCTTCCCTATCCCCCATCGTACTTTTCACGTCAACGCCTGCGAAACTATACCGAGAAACTCCAAGAAAGGAGCTACGTGAGAAAAGCGCTTACTCTACCAGAGCCATATAAGCTGGCAGCAGAGAAAGAGATGTGACAAGACCAACTGTGGGCAGGGATGCGATAGAGGATAACCGATGCTTTTTGACCCGGAGAAACATCAACAGCCAGGTTTCTCCCAATCCTTAAGATCTGGCTGAAATGGATAAAGAGCTTCGTGGGCAATTTTCCGGAGAACCCGACCTCTGGAATATCAATTGTTGTGCGTATAATGCAGTGAGAGCTTTGGCTGATGCGAACCGTAAAATAAAACCAACGGTTGATCATAAGACCAAAAGGCGAATGAATCAACTCGCCATAAAGATAGGATGTGCAAGACAGTACGCGTCCCGCATTCAGTTGGTGATTTATTATATAAAATCTGGCAGGAATTTTACCGCCAAGGTTCGAAAGCTCGCGCGCGAACTCTGGATCGGTTATCACACACATAACAAGTCAAAGTTGCTGACCATCAAGCAGCATATTGTTGAGAGAATACGGATACTGTATGACGCTAAGAGAAGTTCAGCGCGGAAAAAGAGGTGTTTTAGAGAAAATCAACAGTTTCTCTCTGACCCATGTAGACTCCTCCAAGACCGTCCAGTTGCTGTCGACCACCTCCCCAAACCAGAAGAGGTCAAAGTCTTTTGGAGATAAGTCTACGATGTGCAACATACACTTGACGAAGTATTGAGAGATATAAAAATCTATCCCGCTTCAGGACCAGATGTTATCAAAACCATCTGGTGGAAGAAGTTTCTTTCGACCCACATCCATCTGGCCCGAATTTTCACCTTATATTTGAAGTCGGAAGGGACAATTCCGGAGTGGTTGGTGCAAGAGTACTCCTTCCAAAAATGGGCAACACAGCCGACCCAAAGAATTACAGGCCAATCACTCGTCTAAATACTCTGTATAATATATTCACAGCTATCCTAAATGATAAGATTGTTTGGGCAATCGGACCCGTGTGGCAGAAGTGTATAAACAACGCGGCTCGAAGAAAGGCGTAGCAGGATATCGGGAGAACTTCCTTATCAATAGATGTATCTGCAAATATGCAGCATCCTACCAGCGTGACCTATCGATGGCCTGGCTT
Source organism: Druon quercuslanigerum (assembly GCA_010014905.2). NCBI lineage: Eukaryota > Metazoa > Arthropoda > Insecta > Hymenoptera > Cynipidae > Druon > Druon quercuslanigerum. Next base: position 6,641 of record JAAAKG020171891.1, read on the forward strand.
CGAGGTCCATCCGCAAATCGTGAGGTGCATAGAGAGATTGATGCCACTTTGGAAAACCAGATTTACTATCTCACCTGGAAAAAATCGTGTGATAACTAACAAGTGGCACTTTCCAAAGAGGTGTCTTCTAGGTCGATTTCATGATCCCACTCCTCTTTTGCCTCACATTCTTGCCACTATCTCTAGCACTTCGCCATTATCAGGGGTATCTTTGCGGCAAATCTGCAAATCGATGCACAAGGTCACCCATGTATTTTACATGGATGATCGAACGATACACTAAGGAAATAGGAGTGGAATATGGGTTAGACAAATGCGTCAATGTTTATTTAAAGCGAGCAAAACCTAATGGCATCCCTGAAGACCCTGAGCTCGTCGATAGAAGCACTATACGACAGCTTTTCACTGGCGAGACCACAGTGCCTCATTCAGGATGTGACCTTTATGAAGAATACTCTCCGAAACAGATATAAACGGCTCATCCGGCAGATTTGGTCTTCCGAACTGTCGGGTAAATATGGCAAAATGTGGCTTTCAACCTAGGAGTTTTCAGGTTGTGTTAGCGTCGTGGTCATCGCTGTGGACTTCACCCTCGACGAACACAAGTTTAATTCCTGCTGGAGGTGCTTTTTCATCGAATTTTTCTGCTGAAGGTTCGTCAAGATTTTGAATTGTTTTATTTAAAAAAAATTAAATATGAATAATAATGCTATGTTTATTATAATTGTGGATAAAAAACTACAGTTTTTCATTTAAGCATATTAAATATGTATAACAATTAAAGTACGAACTACTTTATTACACTTGCGCATTATTTAGGTCAAAGAAATATATTTTTAATCGATGGAATATTTTTTTGCTTCAAATGCTTCAAATTCGCTTGTCTTTAAATATACTTCTTTCTATCAATTTACATTTCTTTTTTTTAAAGCAATATTCCCCTAAAACCATCATAGTAATAAGTACATATTAAAAAAAAATCACGCCGGAACCGCAGTCGGAAACGACGCCGGAAACGACGCCGGCCCCGATACCAAATTTTGATCTTGTTTCCGAAGTCGATTACGTTGTCATTCCCGGCGTCGTTTCCAATGCAGTTTTTCATGTCGTTTCGGATGTCACATTTTTCGATAAGGCGGTTAGCAAACGTTTGTCACGATCAACAAAATTTAAAAATTGGTACTCCAAAGCTGAATAGTATTCCATTTAAAGTAATAAAAAATAAACTGCAAATTAAAACACTCAAAGCAGAACTATTAAATTTTACAAATTTAAAATTGCAGATTACATGTTTTAAAGTTAAAAATTGTATATTCAAATGCTTAATAACATACATGGACGAAATGGAAGCTTAAAAATCTGTAAGTTGTTTTGAATTTTTTCAAAATTAAAATTATTTTAGAAATTTTGTAAGAACTTTTAAATATCTTCAGAAATAAATAGAATTTTCCTACTGCTTTTAAAAAATCATCCTTTTTATGAATTGTGAAAGGCTTTAAAAGAATAAAAACTTTTTCTTAAGATTTGTGGAGAAATAGAAAATTATTTTTCATGTTTAAAAATTATTTTATGATAATATTTTAAAAGATTTTAAAAGATTTCAAAAACTGTTAAAACAGAATCTGGAGGATTTTAAGGACATTTTTTTAATTTTTCACGATTTTTTACTGATAATAAGAAAAATTCAATTTATTTTTAAAGACATTATTTTAATTTTTCCTAAAACTTTGAAATAATCCTGAAAATTCACAAAATCGAGCTGATTTTATACAATTTTTATCGAGAAATAGTCTTAAAAAAGCAAATTAACCCCCCACCAAAATAAAGGGTTGCAACCCCTTTACACAAAAACTGTGATCATAGGGACGCATTTTCAAAAGAAAGATTTTGACATGAATTTTATTAAAAACTCTAAATAGTTCATCAGATATTTAAAAAAAACTGTTTTTAGGGCTAAAATTTTAAAGCGATTTTCACCCCATAAATCGACGAATTAGCACTTCAAAAAAAAATATGTGTCTAATATTTTTTGAAGTACTACAACGTATCGCAAGATGAACGAAAAAGGTCAGGTACACCTTGGGACCTTTCCTCGTCAGTAAAAATTTCATTTTTTTTTGATAATAATGCTAATATTTATTTAAAGATTTAACAATTATGTTAAAAAGTCATCCTTTTTAGTTTAAAATTCTACTTATTTGTTGAAAATTTGTCTTTTTGAGTTGAAAATTCAAGTATATTTATAGGAAATATACTTCTTGTTTAAATATCATATTTTAGTGTTTAAAAGTAAAAGTAAAACCTTTTTTGTATCAAAATTTGAACTGATTTTTTGAAAATTTGTCTTTTTTATTTAAAAATGTATATGTTTTTTTTAGAAATTTCGTCTTTGTTAGTTAAAAATGCAACTGTTTGGTTCAAAATTAATCTTCTCTTCTGGATGATTAAACTAGTTTCTTTGAACCACTTTGTTAGGAAATAATTTGTTTTCCAAGATTCCTTTGGCTGAAAGAGATTCAACAATTTAGGTCAATTTTTTTTCTTTCATGAATAAAACATCCTTGTGTTTTAAAAATTTGTCTTTACGGTTGGAAAATTAATTTAAAAAAATTAAAATTTATCTTTTTTGGTTGAAATATTAACTTTAACATTTTCTGTTGAGATTTCATTTTTTTTAAATTAAAAAATCAATTATTTTTGAAAAATTTATTTATTTCATTAAAAGTTTAAGTCATTTTTCGGTTTAAAATAAAAATGTGACTTTCAACATTTTCATTTTGTCTCTGAAATATTGTTTTATACGTTTATGAAAGATCCGATCTTACTAACATTACAAGATCTAAATTCTGACATTTCAATGTTAAACGTCAGGAAATATAAATAATTGTTTAGAGAAAAATCTGAGAATTTAAAAAGTGCTGCTAAGTTAGACAATTTATAAAATCATAAATTGGAACTCCTAAAAAAGGATCCCGGATGAAAAAGAATGTTTACTTTTTGCTATGCTGGAGCTACTTGGACTCCTCGCAGCCGAATAGTATAATTTCCAACCAAAACATATACGATATATGATACGTACTATTCTTAGCCATACCCTGTACAAAATCTAGGGAAATGAAAAAAAAAAGTTTAGACTGAAAAGTTTATTTATTTGAAAGAACATACATAATTATAAGAATAAATGTACGGAAATACACAAAATCATAGGCCTCGAATTATAAGAGATAAACTTTGGACATTTCGAGGGTTTTGCGGTTACTATTGGAAGAAATACTAGAATTTTTAGATGAAAATAAAAAGTACATAAATATCATTGAGGAAATTAGTAGATTACTTGTGAGCCTCGTTTTGCTGATCTGTATACGTCCGGGTCGGATCCACCCGCCATATCTTGGTTAGTTCTTTTTGTATCTTTTGATTCGGGCTTTTTCTCCGGTTTTATCGGTGCATAAGAGATGGTGTTTGATCCTTGGATTCCTATAAATACATTTTCGAAGGACCCTGTATTCATACCGGGATAGTAAGGTGCAAAATTCTTCACATCACGCTTAAGGATAACTTCTTTCATCACGCCATTGACTTCTTTCATCAATCTGATTTCAAATGTTCTCGGTAAATAACCATTGTTTGTTTCATCACGGAATGAACCCACAAAAGAGCCATGAACAAATGTATATACAAAAATCTCATATGCAGGAAAATTTTCGTTTTGTGGATTATTCAACCAATCAGGCGTTTTCTCTGGCTTAGAGAGAGGAGCAGCAAACTTTTGGCTTGTATGAAACAATGTCACCGTAATCTTAGAAGCTGATGCACCTCCTTCAGTGAGAATAAATTTACATTTATCAACTTTATGTTCACCAGTAACTTAGTAATGATACAATTTTAATCAAAAAAGTATTAATGGAATCTTACATATTTGACATTTCTTTTTGATTTAAATTAGGAAAACTTAGGAAGTATTTTAGGGTTACTGAGATACGAGTAAAAATGTCCAAGAAAAAAAATTGTTAACCAAAAATATCTTCTATAAAAGCAGCCAATCTCTTTAGAAAATACATTATTTTTCAAACGATTAAAGCATTTTTAACTAAAAACTATAAATTTCCAATAAAAAGAAGAATGAACTTTTCACAAAAATAATTTATTTTTAACTAACTAGTTAAATTTTTGAGAAAAAGAATAATAATTTTCCAACAACATATTGTACATTTAAAGGGGAAGGGTCTCTAAGGCCGGTTTTTGGCCCAATTTAGATTTAGCCCAAAATTTCAAAAAAATTCCTACTGTATCTACTAACAATAAGAAGTCGATTCCACATTAAACGAACGACCCTCATCCCCCCTATTCATCTCGAGCACCCCTTAAAAAATGAAAACTTCGCCGCTTCTATGTAATGCTTATGGGAAAAAATCCAATGAAAAATTTGAGAAAAATATAAAATATATCAATGGGCCAACTAAAAATATGATAATAAAGATCCAGAATAACTGTATGTATTTTTCTGGATTTTTTATCTGATCTTCTGCAGTTTAACCTTCGAACGGCCTTGAATCTGATATGATGGAGATCAAAGGACCTCGGATTCATAATCAGCGACCCCAGAAACCTTTATATCTACATTTCTGAATTTTTTATGAATTTTTTTAGTTTGACCTTCACATTATCTTGAATCTGATACGATAGAGGTCAGTGCACCTCGGATTCGACATCAGTAACCACAGAAACCTATGTATACATTTTTCTGAATTCTTTTGTCGGTTTTTTTGCAGTTTGACCTTAAAATCACCTTGAATCTGATATGATGGAGATCAAAGGACCTCGGATTCATAATCAGCGCCCCCAAAAACCTTTATATCTACATTTCTGACTATTTATAAATTTTTTTAGTTTGACCTTCACATGACCTTGAATCTGATACGATAGAGGTCAGTGCACCTCGGATTGAAATCAGTGACCACAGAAACCTATGTATATATTTTTCTGAATTCTTTTGTCGGATTTTTTGCAGTTTGACCTTCAAATCACCTTGAATCTGATATGTTGGAGATCAAAATACCTCGGATTCATAATCAGCGACCCCAAAAACCTTTATATCTACATTTCTAAATTTTTTATGAATTTTTTTAGTTTGACCTTCACATGACCTTGAATATGATACGATAGAGGTCAGTGCACCTCGGATTCGAAATCAGTGACCACAGTAACCTATGTATATATTTTTCTGAATTCTTTCTTCGAATTTTTTGCAGTTTGACCTTCAAATCACCTTGAATCTGATATGATGGAGTTCAAAAGAACCTTGGATTCGAAATCAGCGACTTTAAAAACCTATATATGTATTTTTCTGAATTTTTTATTTGAGTTTTTTTCTCGAAAACACTGCATTAAATAGGTGAAGTTTTAATTTTTTAAGGGGAGCTGTAGATGAATAGGGGCGATGAGGGTGGTTCATTTAATGTAGAATCGACTTCTTATTGTTAGTAGATAATGTAGAAATTTTTTCGAATTTTTTGGGTCAAATATAAAAGTCCTTGAGTTTCAAAACAAATTGTCAATTTTGAACAAAAAAAAAAAGTAGTTATTCAAAGTAATTAATTTTATTATCTACAAAAAATCAACAAGATAGGAAATTTTTTAACAAAATAGGTGGGGCGTCAACAAAACAGATTTACTTTGAAGCAAGAATATAGATTTTCTACAAGACAGAAGAAGTTTGGAAGAAATATTATGAATTTTCAACCTGGTAGTTAAATTTTTTCCTAAAATGATAAATTTTTTACCCAAAAAATGGAATAGTTTAACTGAAATTTATAATAGTCAATGTTTTTAAACCAAAAAGATAGATTTCTTAAGAAAATAGTTAAATTTAAAACTAAAGAAATGTGTTCCAAGTACAAGAAAAGATTTTAAACATTGCATACATTTTTAGCAAAAATTGTGACAAATAATTTTGCAGTTAAAAAAAAAAAATTTTACAAATGGAACAAAACAAATAAGGAACAAATATTTCCGTTTAGAGTAAAAAATAATTCTAAATAAAAGAAATTAATTTTTTACCGAATGGGACAGATTTCATTAAAATATATGAATTTGCAACAAGGAAGTTCAATTTTAAACTAAAACAATATTTTCAACTAAGTATGGAAGATCTAAATTTCCAATTAAAAGATCGAGTTTTTATCCAAACGATTGAATTTTTTAACAAGATGTTATACTTTAAACTAAGAAAAATTAATTTTTAACCAAAATTTGATCATTTATATTTTCCATTAATAAGAAAATGAAAATAAAATTTTAAATAAATAATTGAAATTCTTATTCGGAAAAAGAATATTCAGCTTTTCGTTTGAAATAATTAATTTTTAACATTCAGGGGAGAAACGAATTTTCAACATGGAACAGCTACATTTTCACATAAAGTTATAGATTTTCTAAAACCAAAAATATTTTTAAAAATTCAAGGAATTATCAGCATTTGACGCAGATACGCTTGGACATTTTTAATAATATCTGGGAGAACCGGTAAAAAATTTAAAAAAATTTATTTAAATTAAAAAGAAAGGATTCCATTTTAAAAATTTCAGAATAATAATTTTATACTATATTATTACCAGAATTAGAAGCCGCCTGGGTATCCATGCACTTTGATTCCTGCAAGACTCCAGCGATTCCGATAAGAAGACTAACAGTACTAATTTTCATTTTGCCAGAAAAAGAAATCATTCAGCGGATTGAATTAAAAAATTGACTATAAAAAGTTGTTTGATAAATGCCTGCTATTTATACCCACTTAAACGGCATCTTAAATGCGCTTGTCATTTTGTCTTAAAAAAGAACTAGAGTGGTAGGAGAAAGATTGTTGTAATACAATTTCGAAGTTTTCCGTATTTCCTAAATTTATTCTTATGGGCGCTTTCAGAATAATCCAGCATTCCATAATGTCGAAAACAGGATATCAAATAAGTTTTTTACAATTTGTTCGCCTGTGTTTAAAAATGCAAACACAAACAGAATAAAAATTTTTTAAAGAAGGCGGAAGTTTTGATATGGATTCGCGCTCGATCGAAATCATGAAAGGGCAGGAATTTTTCTGAATAAATAAAGTCGAATTTTTTTAAGAGTTTACTTTTAAGCATTTGTATAATCTAAAAAAAAAATTTCAATATATTGCACAATTGTAAAGATATAAAATTAAAGTATATTTATAGGAAATTAACTTCTCGTTTAAATATCATATTTTAATGTTGAAAAGTCAAACTAAAACCTTTTTTATACAAAAATTCAAACAAGTTTTTTGAAAATTTTTCTTTTTGTATAAAAAATGTGTACATTCAAGTAGAAATTTCGTCTTTGTTGGTTAAAAGTGGAACTGTTTTGTTAAAAATTAATCTTTTCTGCTGGACGATTAAACTAGTTTGTTGGAACCTGTTATTCTAGAAATAATTTTTTTCGAAGATTCTTACTTTTAGTTCAAAATCCATATTTTTGGTTAAAAATTTAACTGTATGGTTACAAATTATTTTTTGTATTCCCATAAAAGTAATTTTCCAAAATATTTAAATTTTTCTTTTGCATATTATTTGATTCGATTAAATTAAAAACTACGAGTCCTGTCAAAAAGTTATTTTTTGTCATATCTTGCATACTTTGATCTCAAAATGAAATTCTTTATTTCTCATTATTTTATGTTCAATCAAAATTTTAGTTTTCGATTTTATAAAATAATTTTAAAAAATATCATAAATTTTGAACCGAACACACGAATTTTCTTCCAAAAAGATTAACTGTATAAAAAAGAATGTCTACAGAAATATTTAGTTTATTAAATTAATTGTTAATTTAGAAAAAGTAATTTACAACCATATAAATGAATTTTCAACCAAAAAATACCAATTTTGAACATAATATATCAATTTTCAACTAAAAAAGAGATAAGAAGACTCTTCATGGTTAAAAAATCAGTTTTTAAGAAAATAAAATGAATTTTCAACAAAATAGTCCAAATTTCAACCAAAAAAATGAGTTTTTTCCAATATTAAAAATTTCGAAAAAAATTTGTTGAATTTCTATTTAAAAAATTAATTTTCAATCAAATAACGTCATTTTTAACCAAATTTTTTAATATTTGAATTAACTTCAAACCTATAATAGTTGAATGTTTAACGATATATAATAATTAAATTTTGAATCAGGAAATTAATATGAAATAAAAAAACTAATTTTCAAAACAAAGTAATAAATTTTAAACCAAAAATAAATTAAATTTCTACCAAAAGAAATTAATTTGTAACAAAACATAGGGATTTTCAACAAAATAATTAATTCTTTAACTAAAGAAGATGCATGTTTAAATAATTATAGAAAAGTTACATTTGTCGTCAATACAATAGTTTAAAAATAATAAAATCGTTAAATTTTGAAGAAAAAAGAATACTTGAAAAATTAATTTTTAATAGTATAAGTAGTTTTTGTTTTATTTTTAAAAAATATCACCATAGGTGAAAGAAAATCAATCTTTGAAAAAGCGACATAAGCTGAGAAAAAAAAGTTCTACAGAAAATGTTCACCCAAAAAGGGCTAAAACTTCATTTTTGATAATTTTTTATTGAATGCGCAGTTCTAGTTTTATTTGTAAAAAAAAATTGAAAATTAAAAAATTACATTTTTGGGCAAAAAACACAAGCTATGGAAGAAATTAGGAGACAGAAGTTACTCTTCCAAGAAATGGTGACTAAGAGTTTGTTTTTTTTATCGTAAAAAAAGTTTAAAGATAAAAGAGTTCAATTTTTTGATTGAAAAAATTTTTTTTGCATTAGGTTTTTAAATATAAATGATCAGAGAAAATAAAAAATTGAGCTGAAGATTACATTTTTAGTTAAAAATATTATTATTCGTCTGAAAATTCAACAATTTTGTCGAAACTCCATGTTTTTGGTTGAAAAGTCACCTATTTTGTACAAAATATATTCTTTATTAAAAATTTATATTTCGATGTTGAAAAGTCAAATTAAAATATTGTTTGGCTGGAAATTAATTTTTTCTTAAATTTGCTATTTAATTTAGAAATTCATCTGCTTGGGCAGAAATGTAATATTAAGTGGATGAAAATGCAATTGTTTAATTAAACATTAATCTGCTTTTCTTGAGGATTCAATTAATTTGTTTGAAATTTGGGCCCAACCATTTTTTTTAATATTCCTATTTTTAGTTGAAAATTCATCTTCTTTGTTGGACCTTTAAAAATTGTCATCTGAACTGATATTTTTTAATTAAAAATTTCACTTCGTAGGTACAAGTTGAAGTTCTTCTAGCCAGCTTTTTACTGAATACCAAGAATAAAAATTATTTCGGAAAGACAAATATAATGGTTAATATTTTGACAAAGAAACTTGAATAGAAAACAGCTAGATTCAACCAAAAACAATAAGTTTTTAAAAAAGTACTTGAATTTTGAGATAGAATATAGGTGACTAATTTTCCAGCTTTAAAAATTAATTAAGAAGAAGAAGAAACGATTTTTCAAAAAAATAGCTGAAGCTTCAACAAAAAATAAACTTTTGACAACAAATATATTTTTAACAAAGTGTGAAAAATTCAACGAAGTAGTTGCGTTTAAAAAAAAATTTAACCTAAAAGTTCAGTTTTCTGCAAAAAAAAAAGAACGATTTTTTATCAACAAAATATATACATGTATTTTAAACCAAATAGTACATTTTTCCGATATCAGTTCCATACCGAAAATATGATAGTAAAATTTTAATTTAAAAAAAAAACCTCTTGATTGAAAGTATTTGGATTTTTGTATTAGATTTTATGAATTTATTTTATTTTTAAGCAAAAAAACGGAATATGAGGATAAAAGGAGAAGTTTCTAAAAATCAGGGAGAAACAGATAAATTCTTTAAAGGGGTACATAACATTTTAAAAAATTGTTTAAAAACAATTACAAAAATGTAAGGGGCAAACATGAAAACTAAAGAATATTGTTATTTATTAACATTTATATTTGTTACAAATAATTTAAATTGAAAAAATACAACATTTACTTCTTTTTGCAGGAAGAATTCGCTGTGTCTAATATGTATAAAATTTTGTTTTCAGACCTAATACCATTAAAAAATTTCGCTAATTTAAAATTTATATTTTTCTATAAATAATAAAAGTTAACAAATTGAACAATTTTGGCCCCTTTTATCAGAAAAAAACAAACTAATTTTCTCCTTACTTGTATATAAATATCTTTTCAAACTGCAACAAAATAAGTTGAATAAGCTATTATGATACCCAAAAGATGCAATAAAAACATTTCGGGGAAATTTTATGTGTATGTCCGATTTACTAAACTTAAATTATCTATTACGCGCATAAACGATAAATGTTTTTTTATTAGCTTAATTTAATTATTTATAAAAATCTATATTAAATTGATTATTTACAACAATAATGAATAATAATCGTTAAACACCTTCTGCATTTTAGTAAATATTTATTGCTTAAAAACAAATGTTCATTTGTTTTATTGTAAACATTTTGTAAAAAATTTGTAGATAGTTATTAGTTGAGAAACTTTTCCTTTTTATCTCTTCTGTCTTATGATATTTTTCCAAATGTTTAATTTATTTATCTTTTTAATTAAAATTCATATTTTGATTTTAAAAATTCAACTGACATCTTTTTATGTTAAAAATTCAATAATTTTGTTGATAATTTATATCTTTTGGTTGGATGTTCTACTAAAACTTTATAGAACATTCAATTTTTTTATTGCAAATTTGATATTTCTGGATTAAAATGCAATTGTTTGTTTAAGAACGAATATCCTTTGCTTAAGGATTTAACAAATTTTTTCAGAAATTATATTTTTTTTTGTAGAATAATATTTTTAGTTGTTAATTCATCTTTTTGGTTGAATGTTGAACTATTTTATTAAAAATCGATATTTTTTTCTAATTAAAATTTAACTGCATGCGTGAGAGTTAACCCAATTCTTAAATTAGACTTGAAAATTTAACTATGTCTTAAAAATTAATATTTTGCTAAAAGTTCACATTTTTTAGAATAAAAATTCAATTTCTGTAGAGAAAATTTAATTTGTAAATAAATAAATAGAATCTTGAAATTTACGTTTTACCTTGTAAAGTATTTATTATCTCTAACAAACAAAATTGTTTTTTGTTTTAAGTCTCATATTGCATTATTTCTGGTAACGATAAATTAAGTACAGTAAGCTTGCTTGCATTGAAAGAGGATTTCTAGGAGAGGGTCTATATCATAAAATTTTTGAAATAATATAGAATTTCAAAATCTTAAAGGTTTTCAAAAACTTTGAAGATTTTCAAATGTTATAAAATTTTGCAAATATTCATAATATCTTACATTTTTTCTAAAATTACACAACTTTTACAAAATATGAAGATTTTAAGAAAAGTTTAAATTTTTTATAACATTTTTTATATTTTATAAGAAATTTTGAAATTTTTTATAAATTTGGAAATTTCATACAAACTTTAAAATTTCATTGAAATCTTGACATTCAGATCTCAGGGGAGGAGGGATTTTTTTATCCATGGACACGAAATTTTGCAAACTTATTCTTTCGATTCCCGGAAAGGTTGTAAATGTGTTTGGAATAATGGGGATGGGGTGGGGACAGTTTTTGCAATAAAAAAATCATGTAGCCTTAAATCTACGATGCTTATGCAGTTGTCAAAAAATTTGTTGTTGCAATAAGAAGCGATGTTTAAAAAATATTGAAATCACTGTCTAATGTCTAATCGGATATAATATTCAAAACCTAAATGATTGTTCTTAACGTGTTAGCCTGATGCTTAGAATTTTTGAAATATTTCTTTAGTCGTTTTTGCGATGGCGAAAGCGATTTCAAAAAAAGAGTCCTAACTCTCCCGGATTTTATTTTTTATTTATGAAGTACAATCCTTTTGATTAAAAATAAAAGCATCATTAGTATTATTCTAACTCTTAAAGTGTAAAAAAACCTTTTTGTTCTGTAGTCAGATTTTCGGTACAACATCTACCTTGAGTGTTTCACAATGCATCCTCAACTTCTTCAAACATAAATTTAAGATCCAAATAAAAATATTGTAAACCAAAAGATTTTAGATTTGCGCAATTAAAGTGATTTGTTTCTTAGTGAAAACTTTGCAAGTAAACTTACCTGTAAAGAAGTAATTCACTGTCATTTTATTTAATTTTAAATGTATATTCATAAACGTGGGGTAAGCGTAAAGACCAAGCAAAAAGCCCTTATTATGGGCGACGAGAGAGTTTGAAATATTTATTAACTGTATAAAGATTTACGGTTCAGACAAAAATACTTTAAAATAAGTTTTGATTGACAATCCGATGCCGACGGGAACTTCATCGATTTCGTTTTTCGTCATTTCTTTAACCTTACCGCTCGCCATGTTTATTTTTGCCCTTTTTGTCAGCGGTGAATCCTCCTTAAATAGTCCACGAAAAAACTGATTTCTGGATGGCAATTTTTCCAATATTGCACATGCGTAACCATTACGCGTTGATAAGACAATTTGTTCTGCGGTTGGCAAGGGAATAATGTTATATTTATGACGTTCGTTTCTCAATCCAATGGGCTTGCCTTGAGCAAAAACGTGTCTTCGAAGCTCAAATGTCCTGTTTAAATTAATCCAGGGATTAAGTCGAATGAGTCCAAGTTCACTAAATGTGTATCCAAGTACGCGAGGAAAACTTTGTTCGAGAGGAGAAACACTAGACGAAGCAGAAACATGACGTATGGCAGACGGAGACCTGGACCTGGAACGAACAGTGGACTCGTCACGTGGTGAAGATTCGCCAAAAGAATGCAATCTGCTAGAAGAAGCAAAAGATTTAGACAAAAATACTCGAAAATGCGTTTTGATTGACGCCTGGATACCGATGGGAACTTCCTCGATTTCTGTTCTAGTCATTTCTTTAACACGACCGCTGTCCATGTTTATTTTTGACCTTTTTAACGCCGATGAATCATCCTTAAATAGTCCACGAAAAATCTGATGTCTAGTTGGTAATTTTTCCAATACTGCACATGCTTCACCATCAGGCGTTGATAAGACAATTTGTTCTCCGATTGGCAAGGGTATAAGTTTATGACGTTGGTTTCTCAATCCTATGGACTTGTCTTGAGGAAAAACGAATCTTCGTAGTTCAAATGTCTTGTTTTCATTATTACAGGGAATAAGTTGAATGAGTCCAAGTTCATCAAACCTGAATCCAAGTACGCGAGGAAAAGTTTGTCTGAGAGGAGAAACATTGGACGAAGCAGAACTGGACTGTGAACCTAATACTGGAACAAGATATATAGGCTTACATTCCTAAAGTATATAATCGTATTTTGCTACATGTATCAGGTTGTAAATGCAGATGTAATAAAGAAATTAGATTCAACTAACACATGATAATAAACAAATTGCCATTTTTAATGTTAAAATGTTATGTAGTTATGCTAAAATATCGGAGCGAAACCCTTCGTCGCGCGCTGAGACAGGTTAGCCAGTCCTACCGGGAACTTGGTCGTATGCATGATTCTCCAGCGAAGCTGCACTAAATTTATCATAATTTACTTAGTTAGCCTTTTCTCGTGCATTGCTTGCTTCTCCGAACTTGAGGCTTTTTGACTAATAGCTTCAGTGGATCTAGTTTCTAGTTTTTTGGTCCTCTTTATGTGATCTTCTTTCAAACTGAAAAAAATTACTGTTTCCTTTAAATGAGTCTTAGTTCATTCGAAATACTCCATCTCAGTTAGGACTGGATACTGTGCTGAGCGCTGCAAGCTAGCTTTTGCCGAAAGTGTTTTCAAAGGGCCTAGGGGCGTAAGCATGTAAAAGTTGCCGTTACACGTATCAAGTTCATATTAATGCTATAGATGGGCATTAATGTAAAATAAAATCCCTTTAAAGGGTAACATATAAATTTGATTTTTAGAAGAATTATGGACAAGGAAGGTAAAATTAAAACGGTTATGTTGATCAGGATATTATGAGGTGAAGTTTTACAGATTCACCTCCAGTTTTTTTTAATGCACTTATTGTCTACTTCAACATATATTTGACCCAAATTTTTTATAAGGGTACTTCATGGCTTAAAAAAAAAACAAAAGCTGGAGCAGGGCGTCTTGCGTGTATTGCGTATATCGCATAACATGACCTATAGTAAAAAAAAATTGAATATTTTTATTTAAATTATGTTCTAGAGATACACCACTGTTTTTTTTAACTGCACTTATTGTCTACTTCAACATATTTTTCACTTAAATCGTTCATAGGTGTACGAAATGGCTTTAAAAAAAAAATCTCGCGGAAGGCGCCGTGCGTGTATGTAGCGCAGTCTGCGATTCCAACCCGGATGGTGTGATACTATTATTCTGATTTCGTTATGCACTTGTTTCGACGTGATTGTTAAATATTCTCCCATTATCATACTGCCTGGCGGTACACTGACATTCTAATTCCGCGATTCACTTGTTTCGAACAGACTGTCAAATATTCTTATAGCATCTTGCTGCCTGCCATGATACTAACTTTTTGGATTCATCATTCACTTGCTGGTGTGTAATGTGTAATGAAATCTTTTGAAAATGACGTTTCGTCAAATCGCTTTGGTTCAGGTTCTGTTAACAGAGATAATCTTATTCAAGATCATATAACTGATATGGTAAAAAAATTGTTCCACATGAGCTACATTGTTGAAATAATTGGACCATACTTAGCCAATGAAAATGACACCGAAATTCTAAATAGTGTTATCGAGGATCCATATTATTTACGTAAATTCTTGAAAGCAGGAGACATAAAAGAAAAGTTACAGCAAGAAAATGTTAAAGTTTTAATGCCTGCTTTGAAACGAAAAAGTAAACAAGTCAAAGAAATTTGCAAATACTTTGGCTACTGATGTACAAGAAAAAGGATGGCTTTTTCGTAAACTTCTTTTCAAAAGTATTACATTACACGCCATTTTAGATATTCTGGAAATGACTGAATGAGATTTGAAAATCTTGTTCACTGGAACATACCAACCTGCTCAATCTGTCTCATATTTGGCGGAAATGGTCTCTAAAACATAACCTCAAAAATAATGTTGAAATTTTTTTAAAACATTTTCTTTGTCCCTATATTTTGTATCAAAAATTTCATAATTTTGTATCTAATTAGTCTTACGGGTGAATATAACATATATTTCAATCATCAAAATCGGTTGAGTTATCCTTTGAAAGAATTTTATTTTACATCAATGACCATCTATAGTGGTAATATGAACTTGATAAGTGAGGGGGCAACTTTCGCATGCTTAACCCCCTAGGCCCTTTCCACCAATCCCATCACCTGGAATTTTTCCATGTACATTCGCCTGATAATGTCTTTCTGAAGAAATTCCAAAACCTTTATTTTGATTTCAAAGATTTATAAAGTCATATTTATTTTTTAAATACTGAGCAGCTCCGTCTGTTAAATAATAAATTTTGCTAAACATAGATAATGCAGGATTTTGAATGATGAAAGCATAATTTTTAGCAAAGTCAAGTAAAATTAAGTACTCTAATTTTTATAGTATAACTTTTAGGTGCGTTTTAGTTTTTTTAAGTTTAGTGCAGAGTGCTGTTACGATAGCATCAACGTGTTCTATTTCGGTCTTCAAAGTGCCTCTACCAGTTTGCAGCTAAACTCGATATGTCACTGTGTCGAAACTATTCACGTGCAGTAGATCAGTTATTAAAATGACAAGCATCAGTGGGTGCACTGCACATGATTACTTCAAGGCATTTATGATAATCTGAACATTTTCTGCTACTTCATATCAATCGCATTCAACATTACCTTAACGTTTTTATGATAAACGCAGACACAAACATTGTGAGTTCTTCACATTTTTATGTAAGGCTAAAAATCCGGCCATAATTCTGAAAATTTGCACATAATCAGTCTCTTCTGTATTTGCTCACGTGTACCGCCTTTTTTTGACAGATATGAAATCTTTCTTACCTGGCATCTATCGGCCAATTTAGTTATCTTCAAACAAGCTTGGTTCCAAATATTTAGTTTTTTCTGTCGATTTTTTTTCTAACTTGGCTTCCGGAAAAGTCGAAACTCCACTTTTGGCAACTAACTCTTTCGCTTTTCTGGCTTCACGTTCAGATGCACTGAATTTTTGCATGATCTGTCTGCGACTTAGTTGTAAGGGTGTGTAGACAAATCTTTCCTGGATATTTAGTGCCCTTTTGCTCGAAATTTCTGTTATTTGAGTAAGGGCTTTGAGACACGCTAAGTGATTTTCATTATTGTATCCTTCTTTTGCATTTATCATTGGCAAGCAAAAATTTGTGTCCTCGTTTATCTGTTCCTCTACATCAATACCATGCTATTTTATAACTCTGAATGGCTGTAAATTAAGAGTTCTAAATTCTTTTCGACAACCACCACACATTTCGCTGCCTTTCTGCAAATCAAGAAACACTAGTTGCTGATTTTCCGTTAGAAGCCTCAGATCAATTTCTCTCACATGTTCATCCTTACGAAAAAGATTTGCACATCTGCTGCAAAAACTTTAGGCATCTTCAGGCATCTCACTTTGCTTCGAAAGCAGCGATTCGCAAAGACACTTAAAAATGAACGTATAACCTGAACTAAATAAACAAAAACCACAACAAAGTAAGACAAACAATTGCTTGCTTTTTTGTGGATTCAGAGAAATTGGGACACAAATTTATGAGAATTTGAGAAAAAAATTTCCTAATGCATTTTTTGACCACCTCTTATATACCACTTTCTTGAATCTTATTAATATAGATCGCAACATGGATAAGACCATCTTTTCTGAAATGCTAATCAGTAAAACTAATCAGTTTATACTCATAATTATTTTTAATAGAAGTGCTAATATCTTAGGCAGCATAGATCATAGAGGATTTAGAGATAGTTTCTTTGGGCTTTTACCATTTTTTGGGACAAATAAAGGTTAATTTTTAAAGATTCTCAGCGCCTTATACGTTACTAAGCGAAATCGCTTATAATTATTTAATCCTAAATAATGGACAAGATGGGAACTCTGTTCACGTGCTGACGTGTATATTTAAAATATGTACCATATGTACACGTTGACTTCTATTTTTAAAACCTAATTTTATTAATTGAGATACGCAGAGTTGCGAATGTCCCATCTTTGCACGTGCACAGTGTAGATACAACCTCCGGTGCACGTCTAAGTCTTAGCTTGCACTGTTAGGAGTGTTTAATCTGTGAACGAGAAGAGTTGGGAGTATCCCATTTGTGCATATCGAAATTTCGACTAGCACAAATGAGCCGGCGGGAAAAGGATTGTTTACAATACGGCAAAGTACAAACATCGATTTATAGGTTTACAGATATGTATACGATATACTATTATATTCACCAATGGAATTGAGGATAACGGCCAACGATACGGTCAGAGTACAGATAATCTTCATCTTTTTCAATCAGAGGAGCAACTGATCAATTTTTTTTATCAAAGAATTTAGTCAACGATGAGGAAATATTCTATTACAAGGAATATTCTATACCTTTATCACTCTATACAATATGTACCTAATATATTCGTTATCTCTTATATTACAAGCGTCAACCTTGTTCTCGTAAGATATTTAAATATGATAAGAGTGAATTTTAACTGAATAAATGTGGATTTACTTTTGTTTATAACTGATGCCGTCATCCATGTAGTATTTTACGTTTTAAAATAAGGTCGTTTCTACGTCAAAAATTGTATAGCTGGACAAGCATGCCAAAAAATGCCCCCAGAGGGAATAGAATTGGCTCGGATGCAATGATCCGCTAGCAACTCAGGTAAAAAAGTTATATATAATTTATATACATTGAACAAAACATTGATATTCTTTATTTGTTTTACATAGAAAAGTTCATAAAACAAATTGAAAATAAAATTATTTTAACCAATATATATAAACTATACATAACTTTTCACCTGGCGAATAAAATCCCAATTTGAGTTTTAATCTACGTTTTCGAAAACAGACATTAGAATCTATCTATTCAAAGGAATCCATTCTGTTAAAAACCTTAGGTTTAGGGCAAATTGCTGATGTATAATGCACCTAGCAATCAGTACGTCTGTG
Organism: Druon quercuslanigerum; assembly: GCA_010014905.2. Lineage (NCBI taxonomy): Eukaryota > Metazoa > Arthropoda > Insecta > Hymenoptera > Cynipidae > Druon > Druon quercuslanigerum. The sequence continues at coordinate 24,786 of JAAAKG020171891.1, forward strand.
CGTATATTCTCTCTGAGCCATTACGCGACAGTCTTCAATAACGTGCTCGATGTATTTGTGATAATTTTTGGTGCCGACAACCTTGTACAGAATCGAAATGACGAATCCTTTCGCTTATTGATACAAAACAGCTTTTCACAGACAAATAGGGGATGTTGATCTAACGTATTGGGGTGCTCTCCGTGGATGGCTGTCTGTCTCCACATAGTTACTGATTTCTCTATAGTTTTAGCTCTAATATGCAAGGGCTGATCTGGGGACAAATCCAAGGGCATGTATTTAAGATCCGCTTTCTAGATTATGTTGTGAATCTCATCTCGCTTTTTTTACAATAGTCTCGCAACTGTATGGACCGTGACTTACTGTGGTGCATTCGATGCATCGTAATTTCTACGCGGCCGGTGTGGCCCTTCAGAGCCAATCCGAGTCTTGTGGTGAAGGCCTTTGTTAGGATTTTCTTAACTATAATATGCTAAACACCCATAGATTTATGCATACTTAGATATTTATATGACTCCCCTCAGCAATTGCCTCGATGTTATGTTTAAACTCGTTCTCGAGCTCTGCAGTCTCTAGTTCCTAGTTCTTAGGAAATGGTTCTATTATTTCTCCCTTGGCAAACCGGCAGATTTCGGATTGCATTAAAGCAAAAAATAAAATATTAAATTTATCGGAATCAGATAAATTTTTATTTAAAAAAGAGCTAATTTCAAAAAACGGTACATTTTCATGCAAAACAGACTTCAGTTAAGTTGTCAAGATCAAAATATAAAATATTCTAACAGCAAAAATTAGGTAAACTACTCACCAAGTGGTTCCATTTTTATCCAAGAACAATGACATTAAAACAAAAGCAGATACATTCTAGATTCTTTTGGAAAAAATGCTCTTATTGTCTACTTCAACATATATTTCACCCAAATTTTTCATAGAGGTACTTAACGGTTAAAAAAACAGAAGCAGGCGCAGGGCGCCGTGCGTCTATAGCGAAAAGCGCATAACATGACTTCAGTAAAAAAATGTTAAAAAAATATTCAATATTTTTCTGAGGTCATATTTTAGAAATACACTTCTGGTTTTTTTTTAAATGCACCTATTATCTATTTCAATATATATTGTAACCAAGTTGTTCGTGTATGTAGCGCAGCCTGCGATTCCAAGCCAGCTTGCGTGATGCTAGTATTCTGATTCCGTTATTTACTTGTTTTATACCGATTGTCAAATATTTTCATAGCATCTTGCAGCCTGCCACGATAATAACTTTCTGGATTCGTTATTCACTTTCTTCGAACAAAACTTGATATTATCATCTGTCAAAAATGATAATTGTACTACATAATTGTCCTTCAAAATACTTCATTGTTCGATTGAAAAATGACCAAAAACACAGTTCAAATTTGTTGGCTGCGACGCTTTCATGATTAAAAAGAAAGGCAAGTAAAAGATAATAAAAAACTCAACTGAAGCACTTGATTTTTCTCTTTCATTAAACCGCATAATAGTTGTTAATGATATTTTATGCCACAATTGTCGACTCTTTGTTTATAAAAAATTTTTAATAGTGTCCCTAATTCTGTCGAGGAGAACGCCTCTTCTTCCGACAATGACTCAATAATCAATGATCCAACGCTTGAAATTAAACTTAAATCAAATAATGATATTTCTAATGTTCAACGCATTCAACTTCCTATTTAGCGGATTATTTCAACTCACAAATATTGTTGCATCTGTTTCTGCATGACCAATTTAACTACAATCCCTGAAAAAGCTCGACTACAGTCTTACATTAACAAAAACATATACATACCACAAAGAAATTGGTGCTGTCGAGTTCATATAATCAAAATTCGTATATTTCATGAAGATCTTGTTTTCTTGAAGGTGCATTCTAATACATCAAGTGCCACTGCATGAGAGTTGTCCAAAGTAATGTAAACCCTTTCTATACAGTGTGATTTAAGTTTATTCGATAAATAGGTGAATTTAGTTTTTCCGAAAAACAATTAGAAGTATTTATAGGGTTAAATTTGGAACAACTCAGTGCTCTTAAAGAGACGGTTGATCTCGCTCCGAAATAACCATTCCCGTTCGGTGACTCGAGCACTTGTAGTCCTTTTTTCATATTACGTACTGGGAACTCTAATAAAATGCTTTCTTCTATCTAACGGTTAGAAAATAAACAAGATGTAACTGATTATGCTGCCAGTATAATGAAATCTTTTGAAAATTTACAAACTAAAAAATCTGCGCGCTGCGTGGGCATATTCTTATCGCACGCTACGCGCGCAGCTCGCTTCGCTTACCATTTTGAGATATTTCTACTTTGTGTCGGGAATGTTTTCCCAATGATGTATTTTATTAATTATGCAGAATTAATTGATACTTTGTCAAAAACCTCTTTCAAATACCATATTTGTATCTATCTTCAATATCTTTATATTTTAAATTATGCAGTAAATTCGGTGTACACATTAAATTTCTCAAAGCTCTGTAGGCTTTCAGGTAGACATTCTCATCGAGGCACTCGCGCTTCGCGCTCGATTTT
>JAAAKG020171902.1:8270-27327 GCA_010014905.2 Druon quercuslanigerum
TGGCGGGCTTGTTGTGGAGTTCCGTCCGCCACCTTCGCTTCCCGGGAGCCGAGTTGGGTCTGAGGCGTAGCTCTCGTACGAGTGGTGTGGGGGGGGGGGGGGGGGGGGGGGGTTGTCGAAAATCATGCCCTTTTGTAAAAGTATTGGATAGATGCAATCCGCCTCTGGTGCTTTAAAGGGTTGGTAGGACCCAACGGCTCATTCTATCTTCTTGATATCAACCCGGCAGTGAAAACCTAGGAGGTGGACTTTCGTCAGGTGATGCAGCATTGATTTTTCGTTCAGAACGTTCTTTGACTTTTCGTAGAAGCCCTTCTGTTGTTTCTATTTGTAAATTCTTGTGTTTTTATTGAATTCATACTGAGCTGTCTTATACTTTGACCAGTCTGAAGGTAATTTAGCCCTATTTGTCCCGTTGTACAACAATCTAGTCTTTTTACGGAGTTTTTCTGGGCGGGCGTGTACCTGCAGGGCAATTGTTCTGATATGATGTAATTAGAGCCCATTGCGAAAAATCTGAGGCATGCTCTATTTCATCTACGATACTGTCGCTTGTGGAAAAATTCTACGATCCTGCCTTTAAGTTACTCTTTAGATGAATCTCGCAGTGTATTCCTGCGGTTTCTGATACTTGAAACCGCCGGGTTTACTAGGGCTAACCGAAACAAGATTTATTTGTGGTTCAAGGGAGTCTTCTCAAAGTAGACTCTCTAGTTCACTATCTGGCTTCTCACTTCTTTCGAGCTTAGAGTCAAATCGAGAATACACTCTACTTTTTAATTTGGAATGTGGCAATATGTTTATATTGCCTTGGCTTATTTCCCTTGCGATGCTAAGGAGCCCCCGCCTTCTAGAGAGGTGTAGGCTCTAATTCAGCACTTCCTAGAGCAAAGAATTCCTCTGCTGTAGGGCTGTGATCCAAACTCTCGCCATAAAGTGTACGGGAGCACCAATATCAACGACAGAGGAAGATATTTAATTAAACAGCTAGCGGGCACGGAGTTCGTGATTCAAAATCGTATTGATACTTCCACATTCCAAATTAAAAAGTAGAGTGTGTTGTCGATTTGACTCTAAGCTCGAAAGAACTGAGAAGCCAGATAGTGAGCTGGAGAGTCTACATTGAGGAGATTCCCCTGAACCACAAATACATCTTGTTTCAGTTAGCCCTAGTAGAAAGGCAGAAGCGAAGAAAGGCTAGAGGTTTCTCTAGCCTTTCTTCGCTTCTGCCTCTGAGTCTCATCCTAATAACGGTGAGGTCCTTGGCGCAGAGAGCTACTTAACCTTTCCTTGTATAACCAGGGTTCTTGGATAAGGGAAATTAATCCCTTAGATCACAATAGATGTTCTTATCCACTCCTAAATATAGTCAGCAATCCAGAGCCGCGACTGCCCGGATTGAAATTTTGAAGAAACCAATAAATAGAATCTCACCCGTCCCGTTCGGTCTGGCACCCTGCCTGTTGGAAGACACCATCTGGATGCTCAGGTAACCCAGAACGGACGACAGATCCTCGAGGTTTTATCTCTCCTTGAGACTTAACACTGGACTTCTCTCCACTAACCAGTCCTGCGAGCAGATGTCTGTGGCCTCCACTACTATGGCTCCGACCTGATCAAGTCATCTTTGTATCTGGAAGCGGGTCCTTCGCGGGACAATGCGTAAATCTCTTTAGAGATTTCGTCCCTCAGCTTTTTCAGCTGCTTTGGAGATATATAGATTTCAGGTTGACTTGACGTAACGATACCTCTTAACAGGGAGTTTTTAGTCATCTGCGCGATAGTGAGGCCCTAAGTTTCCAGACCTTTATGCCGTTTCGACTACTTGTTCAGGGGAGTCGCTTTGAAGCCCATCCTCCTCTTGACTGTACAAAATAGAGAGATCCTGAGGATTCGTTCCATATAATGCTTCTGCAGCCATGGCACCTTGGGTGGCCATTGTCAGGATTTTTTAGCCCTGATGCCATTTAGCCCTTGATACGGTGATCACATCATGGCTTGGGATCATGCTAACTCACGTCTTAAATCTTTCAGCAGGTTTAGCTATTAACCCTTGCAAGGATCGCCCCTTAGTTTAAGTTTCATAGAATAGAGACCAACATTTCCCTAGAGTACCCAAACCTCGCGATGCAGTTCATCTGGTTAACGTATCCCAGATCTATAGTTCGACTCAGGCCCTCCCACCAGCTACAAGGTCACGTGATCCCAAGGGGAGATTATGTTTTTATACTTGGGGGTATTTTTTGGGGCTGGAGATTGCTGGACAAGGAGATTTTATACTCAAGGGAGACAAACTGGACCTGCTGAGATATATACACAGGGATTTTACAATTAGGATTGATTTTCCGGGCTGAGAAGAGATACAAAAGAGTTATTTTAGGGACTGAGGAGAGCTGCACAGAGGGATTTGACACGTAGGGGTAATTTCTTAGGCTAGGGAGAGATGGACAAGGGTATTTTACACGTAGTGAGATTTTTGGGCTAAGTGAGCTGGACGAGGGAATTTTACTCTTAGGACTTATTCTTGGAACTGGACAAAGCTTGCCAATGGTGATGCTTGGGGCTAGAGTGAGTTTCAAACAGCGGCCAATAGGGTCATCCACAAATTTGTTTTTGTCGTATAGATTATTTTTTTTATAAACTTTGACTTCCAAAAAATATAAGTGTGAAACGCACCCTCATGACTTGACACACATCAGACAAAAATAATCTAAATAATTATTCGTCAACTTTTTTTGGCTAAATAATTAAATGGAATGTATGACGCTAACTGTTTAAAACATATATTATAGGGCGCATGACACGCCAAACAATTTTGTACAAATTTTCCATTCCTTACCTTTGGCTGTGATCTCACATTTGGCACAAAATACCAATGGTAGCGTAGTTTTTTTCCATTTGTCCGAAAAAAACGTAGATCGTCTGGCTTATTAGGTACGGTAAACTCTCGTATTCAGTCTTCCCGTTCTTAGTCTTCCTAGGGGAGCAGGGCGAGAGCGGTTGCGAGAGTCGTCTTCGAAGGGCCTTAGTGTACGAGTATTGAATCAAGTATATTGCAGAATAGCAGGCATTCCATTTGGAAACGGTTCATGCGTCCCTGACTGCTTACATTTCGATCCCCCCGAATTTAGTTCAAGGCTGATTGAAGGCAAACCCTGACACTGGATAGAAAGCGAAAGTTTGGTGTATTTTCATTTAAACTAGCAGCTATCTTCACTTTGTTGAGTGCCGAGTGGAAAACAATGTAAGTAACTTACTTATGTAAGTAAATTCAAAACTTCAGCAGCAGCCGGACTGTCCTGGACTTCAGGGTAGAATTCCGTCAGAGCTCCCCTTGGTGCGATACATCTTAGGGTACTTGGTACTTAGTTCAACAAATTTGCTCCTAAATTTAGTTGGAAGTGTATTCAACATGGAATGTCAGTGATAAATAACGGAACAATAAATAAACAACTTCTTTATTATTTTTTGCTAATCAGTTTTCGTGTATTGAGACCCTCTTTCTACCTGTGCTCCTATAGGCGCCCCGTCCGCCACTAAACTGAAGAAAATTCAAGATTTGAATCAAACAGTGAACGCAATAATATTCAAAGAATTAATAAATTTAAATGAATTTAAGAATTATAATGCATTCATGAGATCAAGTATCCAATCATTAAAATGCTTTAAACAGTTTAAGGATTCAAATGCATTCAGGTGATTTTAAGAAATCTATTTAATTCAATAAATCAAGAAATTGAAATAAATTCTGTAAATTCAAGGGTATTCAAGAATTTCAGTATATACAAAAATTCCAATACATTCTAGAATATTAGTGAATTCAAGTTTTCAGTCAATGCACCTAAAATCAAGAATACAGTCAGATTAAATGAATTAAAAACTTGAATGCATTCCTGAATTCAAGTATCAAGTGATTTTGAGAGCTCTAATAAATTCAAGAAATCCGTTGATTCAAATGAATTCAATACATAAATTCATATGGATTCAGTTGATTTCAGTAAATTGAAAAATTTTTATCCGCTTAAAGATTCAGTCAATTCAAGTACATAAAACTTTCTGATTTTGTCCCCCCGTTCTCGGTACCACGGAATGCCTTGGAAGGACCGCAGTGCTCGAATACTTATTCGAGTACATTGCAGAATAGCATGCATTTCATTTAGAAACGGTTTATGCGTCCCTGGCTGTTTACGTTTCGATCCCCTCGAATTTAGTTCAAGGCTATTTGAAGGCAAACCCTGACACTAGACAGAAAGCGAGAGTTCGGTGTATTTTTATTTCAAATAGCAGCTATCATCACTTTGTTGAGTGCCTAGTGGAAAACAATGGACCAAATGCATTGGATTCAATCTTTTGTCGCTAGTATACTGTTATTGTTAGTGATTTTAAAGCATATATTTAAATTAGCAAAAATAACAAAAAGTGTTGGATGATCCTATTGTTAGGTTTCCCAGAGCGGGCTGCAAACCGGCTCTGTATTTAAGTAAATATTTTAATTTTTGAAAATTAAATATTTTAGTATATTAGCGATGAAGTAGTCTCAATTTATATAGTTTTTTAAAAACTATCAAGTTTCAGCTCAAAAATGTTCGGTTGTAATTTTCAGTGTGAAAATAAAGTGAAAAATTTCTTTAAAACTTTTTAAGTAAAATAGTTTATTAGATAGCTAAGGGCGAAAGGCGGAGATTTCTGACCGAGAAACGTATCGCCGCCGTTCGCCCCTAGTTATGTACGATATTTTTCAAAACTAGGGTGTAAAACAAAACTTTCGACTTGCTCAAGAGGCAACGAAGTTCCTACTCTCGATGCACGTGTCATAAAAAGGGTTCTAACGTATTTTAATGTTTTAGATTCTCAAAAATTAAAGTTACTGGATAAACTATTATATTTCAAATTTCTTAAGAGAAATAATATATTAAACAGTTCAGCACACAAAACAAAGTATATTTATACTCAAATATGATTTTAATTAGAGGTCCTCAGGTCCTTTGCCTATGAGCCATAGAAGAGGGCACAGCCTCCCTTCTCTTCTTGCACTTTTATCATACGTATATATATATCGCAATAATCGTTGCAGTTCCAACGCGCTCCTTTAACGATATAATCGTGATATACAAATAAAATTTTGATACGTTAGCACTTCACTTTAAAACAAAAATGTAATTTGAAACTGAAGAGAAACTATAGCTTTGCACAGAATTTAACTGATGAGAAAAGTTTAATTTTGATTAAAGAGAAAAAACTTTAATATTTGATTCCTCTGTGGTCATTAAACTTAATCTTGATGCTCCCTTTTCTGCCTGAACGTCTCTCGGTATTTGGTTCATTCGACTCCGATCGTTTTGAGCTGGAATTAATTTAAATAGCAACTCTGCCGTTCCACCTCTTTTTCTGCATACTTCGTGGAAATTTCTAAAAAATTCTGATGAATCCGTGTACCTCTCTAGCGGTGTTCCTTTGTTGAATCTTTCAGATCTTATTGGTGGTCTGGAATCTGCCTGCTGGCTTAATATCCGTGATCAGTCTTTAACCCGCAATTTTGCATTATCTGTATCTGCAGCGAGATCTTGACTTATGACTTGAATCGCTGTTATATTTTTATCATTAGTGAAAACTGCTTCATGTGTGATGCCCTTTTCTCCGCTGCTACTTCCTTCCGCTTCCGCTTCTGCTTCGATGTCTTCGTCTTCCTATGTATTGGAATCCCTAGTTGAATCCTTATCATTGTTTCCTTTTTCTTTTTTATTTTGAGGCTGTTCTGTAAATTCGAAAACTACCTCTACGTTTGCGAATTTTCTTTAATATCTTAATGCTTGCTCCCCGACTGTCCCTTGCGCTCATAGCACCTACCCTTTAAGTAATTTATTGCCTTTACCGCGTTGTTCAGTTTTAACTCGTAGAGTTGGGATCATGCTACAGCTGCAGTCACCTTTACTTGACCGTCCTTAAGACTAACAGCGTCACAATCGTTACCCTAAAAATACATACTAAAACCATTCCCGTCTGAATTTCTTACGGACAATAAGCTTGAGCTTAGTTTGCCTACGTATAACACGTTTCTCACTTTCACGGCCACTTTCTGTCCTTTAACTATAAACTTTATGGTTCCTGATCCGACCCCTTGAATTTCAGTAAATTCTTCATCATCTGCGAAACGTACTGTACTTTTCTTTTCTGAGTCAAGTTTCTCGAAGAAATCCTTATGGTTCGTCATGTGGCTTGTTTCCCCGGAATCCATAATCTAAACTTTCTTTCCTTCTTCAGCCTTTACTTTTATAGCTTATGAGCATACGTCTTCTGTTTGCTTTGAATCCTTACACTACCCTGTTGTGAAAGCTAGCTCTTCGCGTGAATCCTTGAGACAATGTATGCCTGTACTAACATTATCCTGCTTTTTCTTCCAGGCTTGATACTTTTCACAGTCCCTTTTATTAAACCTCTTCTTTTTACAGGAAAAGCATTTCTTTTGAATATTTATGCATTCTTGAGCCTTCATCGCAGCTTCTCCTTGATGTCCGGTCATGTCGTTGATTGCCAGTTTATTCTTGCGTTACCTGTATTTGTCGATCAACTTTCTTTTAACTAAAGATTTTGTAAGACCTTTAGGCCGACTTTCCAAAGTGGTGACCAACATATCGTAAAATTTTGGAAAACTCTCCAACATCATAACCGCTGCAAATTTATTCCAGATCTCTTTCCAAGGGCAGGCATACGGTTTAGGATGTCCTGCATTTTATTTACAAGGTCTAACATGCCACCGTCTTCCGATAATCACATTCTGCATGAAACTCTGTATAAATGGACTATACTGGCCTCTGATAATTTGTTGTGGTAGTCTTCCAACGATTCCCAGGCTTCTCTTGCACTGGTGGCGTTCGCAATATGCCCTAATTGATTGTCGTCCATGAGCAAACCCATCATTAAAAGAGCTTGATTATCCTTTTCTTGCCAAGCCTCATCCCAAACTGCTTGTGCTTCTTTGTCAAGCACTGTCCACACTTTTATGTTCATTAGCATATGCTTCACTCTGTATTTCCATACTGCATAATTGTCCTTGTTGAGTTTTTCAGTTTAGAAACTGGGACAAAATCCTTGCGACACGTTTGAGCTAATCCTTGTTCACTTTAACACTGTTCACAACTGTCACTTTACTGTCACTTTATTTTCATTTTACTATCACTTTATTAACACTTTATTGTCACTTTAACTCATTAAAAAAAACTTAATATTTTATTCAATCCCTTTTTCAATTACTTTTATATCTCTGGGCACATAACCTGTTGGATTAAGTGAAAGAAATATTCGCGTTCGATACAAAGTATAAGAAAGAAATGCTTAATGTAAAGATAAATATGAAAACTAAATATTTGGATGAGAGGTACAAAAGAACTGAAAAACTTGAGGACAACCTTAGTGTCTTTAACTTTAACTGTGCGTGGTACCCGACGGTTAGTCAGGACAGAACTCACGATAGTATTGAGGGCCCTCAGGCCCTTTGTCTATGAGCCATAGAAGAAGGCACAGCCTCTCTTCCCTTCTCGTACTTTTATCACACATATATTGCAATAATCGCTGCAATTCAAATACCTACTTTTATGGTTGAGTTAATGTTTAGAATATGTATACACTTCATGTACAATCTGCTTTTCGTAAAAAGTATCAATGTTTTATGTCTTCTATTACAGTATACGAGATAATTTTTCGAAATTTTGATATTTTGTCATATTCATGATCAAGTCTTTTCAGTTATTATAGCTTATTTAAAAATAAAAAGTTTAGGGTCCGAAAATTTTAATAGTCTCCTGGAGGCCGAAAAATATTTTATTTAACCTTAGTGAGTTTCTAAGAAAAAAATGTTTTCTCCTCTATAAATTTAATTGAAAATCTGAAATTAATTTAACAGGTTTCTTTAAAAAAATGTGATTAAAATTGTATGCTTTGTAGTTTTGATATTTGCACAATCGCCGATTGGTTGAATTATTTTAAAACTTCCAGCTGAATAGAAATCCCAAATAAAATTTTTATATTCTCTCCGGATATTTTCATTACAATTTCAGAATGGGTAATGTTGTTTATAGTAATTTTTATATTCCTCCCTTTTTCGATATTTTTAAATTTTCGTTTTTTCTTTAAATTCGGTAAACTTAGATCATCTCTTTATAAATAAAAATAATTTTTATTGTACATTATTAATTTAACAAAATTTAAGTTGAATCCTAGCTGGCTTGAGAAATCTGCGCAACCCACAAATATTCTGCAATTAAAAAATATATCATCATGCATGTATGTACAGCTTTTATGAGAAGATTTAATATCTTTCGTTTGTAAAATTTAATACCAATATTTTGTCATAATCTAAATAATATTTCTAAGTGCTTCAAGTTTGTAAATTTTGTTGAATTTTATTTTATATGTGCAAAAATAATATTTTTGAAATAAATTTTGAATGCTCTATAAATTATTTTTATAATTTTTTGTGATATAGAATATTTTTCATGTTTAAAATGTCAAAGGCATCTGAAATAAAATGTAAAAACTGTCATAAATGAACATTCTTTACCGGTCAGAAAAATTTGTATCCTTAATAATTAGTGAGACTTTTTAAATTGATTTCAAATTTATAAGCTTCGTGGAAATTAGTTATTCTCTTAAATAAACTCAACTTAAGAATACATAGAAATTTATAAACGAACAAACATTAAACGTTTTAGTATCGAAGCGTTAATTATTCATAAAAATGGTTATTTGTGATGCACAAACTATACATCTTTTTTAAAATGTCTAAAAATACGCATGCGCGCACGCTGAGCGATTTTGCTTTTTGCCCTTCTCTAAAAATGCATTGTCTAAAAAAGTCGCAATTTGGATAAATGAAATAAAATAATTAATTGACGTTGATGAATCATTTTTAATTTTGAGAACATAATTAATTCTGTTATTTATCACAAAATTTAAATTATACTGTCAAAATTCAAAAAATGATACAGGGTGGCCCAATTCAACTGCAATTTTTTATAACGTTGTATTTCGACATCGAAAATTCGACATAAATATGCAAAATTTAAATGAGATCGTGAGGGGCCCGCGGCTTACCAGCTACTTTTTAAAAAATATGAATCTTTAATCTAATAATCAGTTTAAAATTAAGAGAAATTAGTAAAAATTTCTTGAGTACTTTTGAAATTTCCCTTGAATAAATATGCCAAATTTAAGCTTATTAGAGTTATATATATTGAAGCCATGCTTCACATAATATATATTTATATACAGGATTTCCCAGACTCAAGTGTCCGGACTTATATATCTGTATACAAATTAAAAAAATAAATCGAAAATTCCTTTTTCAAAAATCAGTTTAAGTTCACGCGACTGTTTATACCGCGCTCCTGATTGGTCCAGCTTAAATCCTTTTTATTTTTATACAGCAATATAAGTACAGATACTTGAGTCTGGGACACCCTCTATATAAATATATGTATATAGATATGTATGCATATTTGTGTTTCAAATTAATCCACACTTATTTTTTTATTTTAATGTGATACTCAAAAATCTCGAGGTATGATTTTTCACAATTCGGTAATCGATAAAAATCATTTGTTTTCAATCGCTTAATTTAAAAGAAGTTTTCAATAGAAAAAATTATTCTTGTACTGCAAAGACGCATTGACCCATAATAATCTTTGCAGAATAGAATGACTTTTTTTTTAACGAATGTGAAGTTTGCAACGCGAGTTTTGTACCACATGAGTTGAAAAAACTAATCTGCATTGGGAAAATAATTTAATCGTATCATAAATATTTATATTGTAGATATGTATGTATTTAATCTTTATCTGTACAGATATTTAAAATTCCATCCTTAGTCTGACTTAACTACTACTTATATTCTCCTGTTTCATATGACTTAGTATGAACAATAGCAATATTAATTCTAAAAATGAGCGGTCTTCCAGGGCTTCCATTTTCTCTTACCATCAAAATATAGTTTCTACGATATTGAAAACAATTTTTCCTTTTTACTGTCCTTTTTCAGCATTACCCGTTTGGCTCTGCCCTACTTCCTTGCTTTCCCTTAATCTTCCAATTTCTTAATACATTAGTATCCAAAATCCACCTCACACACTCATCCACCCTCAACTGTCCATTTTCCTCTCCTGTACATCTCTCTAATACATGTGTCCATCACCTGATTTCGTATCCACATACTCTACACAGATTCTCCTCTTCATCCATCCAATATCTGTATGGCCTCACTCCTTTTCTCATTCTAAACCCTAACACCCTACTCCATTTTTCTTTATTTTTTATTTTTTGCAGATACTCTACTTCCGTCAACCCTCCGACCATCGTATACCATCTACTGTACTTCGCATCTATAATCTTTGTCCATCTCTCTTCTCCTTGCTTTACTAATAGCTGTAACTCTATGTCCTGCCACTCCATAACCCCTTATCGTATATCATTGTTCCGATTTTCGCCCAAACATGCTTGTGCTATTCTGCTTCCTTCTTCCCTTTTTAGCTTCTCTTCAAACCTCCAGGCTCTCTTAATTCGTCTTGTAACAATTTTTTCCCTCCCTAATTCTTCCCCTAAAATGCATCCACAGATCTCCACTCAATAACATAACACCGCTCAGAAAAACGCATTAAACAACCAGACCGTCATTCTCCAATTGTCCTGGCACCTTCTCTCTCCTTAGTAGCTTCCTCCTTCTGCCTCAAACCAAAAACCTAGGTAACAGAACTCCTCCACAACTTCCACTTTTTGTCCATTTATCTTCCAAATGTAATTTATTTTTCTCTTTCGATTTCTGAAGCACATCACCTTTGTCTTATCTACGTTCACCGTTAAATTTTTTGCTCTCATTATCTGCTAACAGAACTACATCGTCCGCGTATGCTAGAGAGTATAGTTTGCTATTTCCCAAAACCGTTCCTCCTTTCACTTTCTCCTTTAGCTTCTCTTTTAAGTCTTCCAGCAGCATATTAAAGAGTAACGGACTCAACGGGCACCCTTGCCTCAGACCTCTCCCTGTCCAGCACACCTGCCCTTTTTTCTTTCCTATCTTTACCCTAATCCTGGGTTCAGTAAAAATTTATCTTATTCTCTTTACCAAATTTTTCTCTACACCCCCCTCTCTCATTGCCTGCCATATCACTTTTCTGTTTACTGAGTCCAACGCTGCTTTGAAATGTACGAACAAAGCAACTAGTTTCCCTTTCTTTCTCCCTATATTTCTGTTAACTAAGTAGTTACGTACGTAGATGTTGCCTATAGTTCCCAGCCCTTTTTTAAATCCCATCTGATTGTGTGGGATACCTTCGTTTTGTTCTACCTGACTCTCCAACCTTTTTCTTAAGATTTCTGCATATATTTTATATCCGACTGGCAAGAGAGTGGTCCCTCTGTATTCCTTTACCTTATTGTCTTCCGATTTGTTGAAAAGCGATATCACCAGTTCTGTCATCCACTCTTCCGGCCACCCTTCTCCTTTCCCGACCTTGTTACAGATCTTCCACATCCCATCCCTAACTCCTTCTCCTTAATACTTCATCGTTTCGTTTTCCATCCCATCTTCTCCCGCCGCCTTGTTTCTTTTTAGCCTATCTATTGTCTCATCCACTTCTTCTCTTGATATTTCATTCCCTCCCGCTAATGGTTTCCCCTAATAATTCTCTCCCCGTATTAGACCTTTGAAATAATCCGTCCATTCCTCAATTTCTATTTCTTCATTAATATCTTTCCTTTCATCTCTATCACCGTTAATCACATCCCACACCCTATCTTCTTTGATCGCTTTTTCTTCTTCTGCGTTAAATTCATCCTTTCCCCTTTGTCTTTTACTTTCTAGCATCTTCTCATGTTCTCTTTTTCTCCTGTTATACTCCTTCTTCACTACTTCCCCTTTTCTCTATGTTCTTGCACACTCGTTCATCCTCTCTTTACTCTCCCAGCATTCCTTGTCCCACCAGCCTCTCTTTACCCCTACTCTTTCTTCTTAGTACCCAGCTTATCCTTTACCTTCTCAATCGACCCTTTCCACATTTCAATTAACGAGCCTACTCCCTCCTCTTTTTCATACCTAACCTTCTCTTTTTCCATCTTTTATTTAAACTCTTTTAAGTTTTCTACTCCCCAGACTCCCTTTTTCGTGTTCTTGCCGCGCTTATTGATGCCTCCTTTTAGTGTAGCTATGACCAGGAAGTGCTCGGACCTTAACTCATTTCCCACCTTCATACCTATACCCTATCATATGCAGCATTCTTTCTTCTGCCAAGATGTAGTCTTTTACTGGTATTCCCCTTCCTATGAATGTGATCACCTCTTTCTCATCTCATTCCATATTGTCGTTACATATATACGATCCTGTTTCTCCTATGACGCCTAGTAAATTCCTCCCCTCCCGGTCCGTGTCCCTATGTTTCGAGTTCCTTATATTTGGAGTTCCTCCTTCTCTTAATTCCAAATCCCCCCCCCCCTGTTCGCAAGTCCATGCATTTAGGCCACCTCCGATTAAAACCAATTCTTCCTTCTTTTCCTCCATCCACCTCCTTATTACCCTCCAGCCTTCCTCTCCCCTCTTCTTCTATATACGCAAACTACCGCTATTTTAAATTTCCCAACTATAATCCGTCTTACCATTGTTCTATCCTTTTCCTCCATATCCCCATCTTTTATCCCTTTTACTGCTACTTCTTTTCTCACCCCTGAAACCATACCTCCCATCCCTCTCCCTTTAATGTGTTCTTTTCATGCTTCTTGCATTGTTCATACATAACTTTTCAGCAGCAACTTTTTTATCCCCTTCTAGTCCTTCCCATCTGCCCAGATTTCACTCATCATAATCACATCCCAGTTTTCTACCCCCCCCCCCCTAAGTCCTTAATTCTTGTTCATTAAATCTGACACATTCCATATAGCTGCTTTTACGTTTCTCTCTTCCCTTCCCTCTTCTTTTTCCCTCACCTTTTTTCTCCCTTTGCTGTTTGGGAACCCCTTTGTTTTCTCTCTAGATTCTTTTGCGTCTCCTTCCCCCCATCTCTTCAAACACTTTTTCCGTTTTACCTTATTTCTCCTAATTCTTTGCCACAGCACCATTACTCCCCATTTATCCATAATCTGTCGCTCCCTATCCACACCATGAGCCCCTTTGTCCTCTCTGCCCAATCCCTCTGCTCTATTTGCCATCTCTTTTTCCTCTCCCTCCATGTCAGATCTTCTTCAATTCTTTCCCTTCTTCCTCTCAATAATTTTTTTCCCTCCATAATTTTCTTTTTCTCCTCTTCACTCCCCTCTTTTAATAAAAACATTTCTTCTTTTCCTTTCTTTGTTCCTTCTGCTCGCTTAACTTCTTTTACCCTTACCTGTACTCTAATGTCTCTCAAAAGATTTTTTATTTCCACTTCGCCTGTTTCAATCTCCACTTTGAGTCCCTTAACCACAAAGTTATTTTTCCTCTTTGCGTTTTCTTTCGCTTCCAATCTTCTTTTAATCTTTTTCAGTCTTTTCTTCCATCTTTCATTTTCACTTTGCACGTTCTTTTTATTCCCTTTAACTATTTCTTCATTCTTTGCTTGTTTCCCCTTATGCTCATTCCTAATTTCTTAATAGCTTATTCGTTCTTCCAGCTGTTTTATTGCACTATTTCTCTGTTCGTCAACCTCTCTCTGTCTATTCTCTATGCTCTCTAGTTTACCCCAAACCTTGTCTTTCTCCTTCTTCGAGCGTTTATCCTATTCTTCCCATTTTTCTCTTACCTTTTTCACTTCTCCCCTTACATCGTTCCCCTGCCTATTTATATCCCTATTCATATCATCCAATCTATTTCTTGTTTCCTCTCTAAGCCCTTTTATGAGAGCTTCCAATTTTTCAAGCATCCCTCCGTTTGATCCTAACTTTCTTGTTATCTGTATCCCTTTTTAAATCATCATCCCCGGCCCCTCTTTTATAGGCGATTATATTTAAGGCGATTTATATGATTGTTATTACCGCTCTTGATGTTTGCGTGATTTTAGCACCTTGTTGACGTAAGCTGTTGCGACAGAATTATCTTTAGGCCATGTCATGCACCCAATTCTCAACTTACCAACATTTTTTCGCAACAACTTACGTGCACACAAATTGAGATACCGATTTGAAAATTTGAAACATTAAATAAACTAAGTATTTAGGCTCCCCGAAAATAATTATGCCAAGCTCACCGAATTTCAGGGAATCTAAACAAGGAAAAGATGTATAGATGACCATTTTTAAAATTACAAAAAAATCCTCATTTCGTGCAGACGTGTAATTTTCATTCATTATTTTTACATTAGAATTGTGATACCTTCAATGCACTGTTATACAATAAGCTCAAAAATTATTGTCGGTACGAATAGCGCGGATACTATTAAATATCTCTGCTGACCTCGAAAGGTGTTTGCTCCTTCAAAAAAGGAGCATGAAAATGGTTTAGAAAACCGTGACGAAGCTTTTGAAATTCTGCGTCGAACGACATCTAAAAGATGTATTTTTTGACCTTTTGAAGAGAATATGCTATGCTAGAAGTAAAAAAATTGCAAAAATCTCTCGAATTTTATACCACGATTTTAACTTGTATCAAAGACTGTGTGGCATGAATTTGAGAGTTTTACATAAAAAATACAAAAGGGCAACATTCGAGAAATTTTACTATTTTTTTTAACCTCTCACTCGGTATATTCTTTTAAACGGTAAAAATATCTCTTTTAGATTCTATTCTAAGCGGAATTTCATAAGCTTCCCCACGGTTTTCCAAAAAATTTCTCGATCCTTTTTTGAAGCATCAAAATCAGCAATGATTTGTAATAGTAATCGTACTATTCCTACACTGAGAAAAATATAGTAAAACGACCTGAATTTTCAGAAAGCTACTAACAACGTGGGATTTGGGTGGGATGTCACCCATAGGTTGTTGTTCTCGGGTTAAAGGAAATTAGTACTGAATGCGTCCAGTCACATATTCTTTTGATCAAATAAAATCTTGTTGAAAGAAATTATGTTTTTTAAATAAAAAACTCATTTTTACTACAAGAAAAATTTCTTTGATTTAAATAATCTTTCTTCTAAGTATATCGACAATTTCCGACAGTAATATAAAACTTGTAAATATTAGTATAAATTATCATTTAGAATAAGCTTATTATTAGTATATAGTATAAAAATTACCATTACAAATACAAAATTTTAATTGCAGCGAGTTAAGTATCTGGACAAATTACTCGAAAAATATGGACAGTATCTTAAAAAACAAGTGAAATATCCAATTCAGTGGATGGCAGATCCGAGACGAAAAAATAACACTTGGGAACCTTGGTTAACTCCCAATGCTATGCTTTATGCTTACACAAGTGCAGCATCGAAAAAAAAAGTTTTAGCAGCGTTTGCTTATTTCGGTTTGGTTTTAATACTTGCTGGTCTGAGGACTTTTGTCTGACTTAAAATTAATGGCATGTGTCTTATCTTTTAGCAAATAAATCTTATCAAAATTATGGCTTCATAACTTTATGAAACTTTATCATCCTTGCTGCAATAAAGTACAATTCTCTGTTTTGTTAATGATTTTAAATTAATTTAATTTAATTTTTTTTTTTTAATTTAAATTTTTCTGTTTTTTTATCTGCATGACGATCAAAAAACTAAAATCAAAATTGATTAATTTTAGGCTTGTCAAGTAAAATAACACCTAAAATTTGGTTAAAGTTTAATAATCGATTTCAATTTTATGTCAATAAAGATTGATTTCAAATTAGCTTATAATTACTAATTTAGGGAAATTTTTAAGTTAAAAGATAATAAATTATACCTCTTTGTATATTGAGACATTTTTAAAATTTTGTACCTGTGTTATTTAATCTCGTCCTTTGTAATGTAGTTTATTTAATTTGTATTATTAGTTCTAACTTAGCAATAGTGAAATGAAAAGACATAACGTAATAGTGTAATTTTTTAACAGATGCTTTCATTGTAATTTTTGTCTAATTTTTTGTGAACTTTATCCTGAAGGTTTGTAGGTCATGAAGAGCTATCCGATATTTATTTATTTCGACGTGTGTTATGTATGTTCTCTTATTTGGACACTTTGTTTGTCGTCACGAAGACCTTGAAAATTGTGGCACAAGAATGAATACAATCATTTTAGGCATTTTCAACAAAGCATTATTTTTTAAACATAAATTTGTATTCACCCCCCCTCGAGTTTATTTAAATCTGACCATCCAAGTATTTAAGAAGCAGAAAGTTTTATTCAAGACAATGAGTATGACACCAAGGAGAGCAATTTGTGCATTCGTGATTTCGATATTGTATTTTATTGATAAATGTGAGGGGAAAAAACCGCATATTATTGTCATCATAGCTGACGATCTTGTGAGCCATTTTTATTTAATAAAATGACCTAAAATTAATCATAATAAGTGTTGGGATTTCTGTAAAGCAATTAATGAATTAAAATTAATTCGTGAGGTATGTTAATTTTGATAGCAATACATTTTTAAGGGATGGAATGATGTGAGTTTTCATGGTTCAAATCAAATTCCAACACCAAATATAGATGCTCTCGCTTATAATGGAGTAATTCTTAACCGGCATTACACACAACCCACGTGTACACCTTCAAGAACTGCTTTTCTTACAGGACTTTATCCAATTCGCACTGGTAATTATTTATCGTATTTAATTTTATATTATATTATTTGCGAAAAGATTAGTCCTGGAGTATATTTATTTGAGTAAGTAATTGCTTCAGTGTGTTTATATATAAGGGCATATTTACTGTATATTCCAGTTAAAATATATCTAATATATTGTGATAAATAAGAATGTGCCTGAATGCATGAGTGTGTGCGTGGGTAGGAGCGTGTGTGCCCGTGCACATGCGTCTGCATGTTTGTGTGCGTAACACTTTTGACTTTCCTTGTTGCCACCATATCTAGAGATAGTGTGCAGATAAGGTGATGTTTGGTAGCCTTCTTTCGTCCTCGAATATCTTAGAACATGAACAAGGTTTTTAATAGTAATCAGTATAACCCTTTTTACACTTCTATAAATCGGTTTTTAAAGTATACATTATTCAGTTTTCATAATTCAACTATAACTGTTTAATTTTCGTAATTTCACCATCACTTTTTTAATTCTTATGATTTAACTTTAATGTGCGAATGAAAATATTATAGTAATGTATTTTATTGTTATAGTAATGCATTGGAATAAAAATGAAAAACAGTTTTTCATTTGCAATATTAAGAAATATATGTTTATATTTATCATAATAGCTGATAAAAATGCAAGAATCAACTCACCTATTCAAATACTGAATTTTACAAGAAAATCTTTTTATTAATCTGTAATCGCAGGTCCAAAAGTTATATACAGCTTTTGTACAGTGGAAAAAACATTGATATTTGTCAATTTGTTTTATGCAGAAACATTGGTCAAACAATTAAAAGATGTTGAAAATATAACCTCAATGGTTGAATCAACAAAATTTTGGTTGATTTAACCAAATCGATTTTTCTTAGTGCAGTCAGGCAGGCTGTGCATGCTAATGTCACATAATCGTTTCCTTAAGAAATATATATGTTGTTTTTCAAAGGATTTTAGAGGACACGTATGTCATCGATTTAATGAAATAGAATTTTATGCTACAAGTGCGGAAAGTAGGATGTTCCACAAGGCTGTGAAGTTTGTTGTATGAGCCAGAGGAAAATCGAAGGGAAATTTTAGGCAAATCAGAGGCGAGTTGCAAGTAAGCCGAAAATGGATAATTTATCGGTAATTTATGGCAACTTATCACTTCGAGTTTTTTGAATCACTATTCAATATTCACTATTCACTATTCACTTTTCACTATTCACTATTCACAATCAATCTGTCTAGCGACAACTCATAATGAAGTGAGTTTATGATTGCCGAAGTGCTAGAAAGTAATTATGATTCTAAATGCGCCAACACAACTGCTTTTTACCACAAGTTTCGAATTGGTCTTCCTGCAAAAGAAAAAAAAAGAGAAAACTTCCTGCATGTTATAAAAATTTTTTTTGACTAAGTTAGAGTTATTTCAACTTTTTAGACTGGTGACACTGTTTATCAAGAATTTAACGTAAAAAAGTTTTAAAAAGTTTTATAGTATCTAAAGAAAATGTTTGTGGTTTTTTTGAAAAAATATCAATTTAATTACCTCGAAAACTCCAGCGTTTTTTTCGTATTTTTTAAAAGTTTGCACTAATATAGTGAAAATATTCTATAAGCGTCATAAGAAAACAAGGTGTTATTTTGCACTATTTTTAGAGAATAATATGCCATATAAGGGAATCTTAGGATCCAGAAGCTTAAATTACAACATTGTTATATCGATAAGTTAGTGCTTATTTAGAGCTAATTTATGCTGCAGAAAAAATTTTGTGCCCGATAATTTCGGTCAAAAACATGTAGTAATGCTAGCTTCAGCTGAAGCCAGAACTCCGGTATGCGAAACTCGAAAAATATTAGTGGTATCAAATTCTGCTTTGCGCATGAATTTAGTGCTAATTGCGAGCTCTGGATTTTTTCTATTGAATAAATCTGGGCACTTTTTTTGACCAAAAACGTTTAGTAATGCTGGATTTAAGTGAATTTGGTATGTAAAACTCAGAAACTATTAGTGGTATCAAAATCTCCTTTGCGCAGGAATGTAGTGCTTATGAAGTGACAATATATTATGCAAACACTAAATTTTGTGCCCGGTAATTTTGATCAAAAATATGCAGTGATGATGGCAATAGGTGACTGGTATTTGAAACTCGGAAACTATTTGTGATATCAACCTCTGTTTTGCGCAGGAATGTAGTGCTAATTAGGTGCTCTAGATTTGTGACTCTGGTTTTTGAAACTCAGAAGCTAGTAAAATTAATAATAAACTACTATAATATTACGAACAAAGCCGCTTTCAAATAGTATTTGATATTTATTCTTTAAATAGTGTGGCTAAAATATGAGATAGAAAACTTTAATCTTGTCTGTTTTAGTTTTTCACGCCAAAAAAGGAAATATTTATCTCATT
>JAAAKG020171913.1:0-27327 GCA_010014905.2 Druon quercuslanigerum
AAAAATTTAAATCCTTTTAAGTTTTTTTAATCTCTTGAAAATTCAGTGAACTTTTTGAAAAAACCAAAAAACCGGATTTTAAAGGTTTTGTGGTATTTTCAAAAATTTCACTGAATTTTCAAGAGATTTAAAAAGCTTAAAAGGATTTAAATTTTTTTGGGGTATTTTAAAAGATTTTGAGGGATTCTTAATAGATTTTAAAAAATTCGAAAGAAATTAAAAATTTTCTAATTATTCTAATGATTGTAAAGGGGTAACAAAAATCGTAGGATTTTGAAGAATTTCACTAGATATGGAAGGGTTTCATGAAATCTATAAGGTTTTTTATATTTTAAGATTATAAGGGATTTTTAATTGATTTCAAGGCATTTTCAAGAAAAATATTAATTTCTAAAGATTTTATTGCTTCTAAAGAATTTTTAAAAATTCCAATCGATTCTTAAAGAATGTCAATCAGATTTGAATGAGTTTCTATGGAATTTTAAAAAATTGCAGAAATTATGAAAAGATTTCAAGGATTTTTAATACATTTCAAGAGTTTGAAGCGATTTCAAATAATTTTGAAGATTTTATGGAATGTTCAAAAATTTCAAGGAAGAAATGTTCCAGAACTTTAAAAAGTTTTAAAGGCTTTTAAATATTGCAGGATATTATAGAAGATTCCAATTAATTTTTTATCGATTTTAAGACAATTTCAAGAGAAATACAAAATTTCCAAGAAGTTTAATGATTGTAAAGGATTTACAAAAAATTCCAGGGAAATTTTATGGGATTTTAAAGAATTTCAGAAGATATGGAACAGTTTCGTAGGATGTATAAGGTTTTAGGATACTTCAAAGGATTTCAAGGGATTTTTAATATATATTATTAATCGGAAGGGATTCTAAAACATTTTAAAGATACAAAAATTCCAAGGAATTTTCAATAGGTCATAATAATTTGAAAGAATTTCGAAGGATTTTATGTTATTTTTAAAACTTTCAAGAAATTTTGAAGAGTTTTCAAAAGGTTTTAAAGAATTTGAATTATTTTAGGGTATTTTAAATGGTTCCAAGGCATTATTAGTAAATTTCAGTAATTATCAGGATTCCAAAAATTTTCATGGCATTTACAAAAATTCCATGGAATTTTTAAGATCTATGAAAAGCTTCAAAAGATGTTAAAGGATATGAAATATTTAAGGGTTTTTTAAAAAAAGATTCCAAGAAATTCTTAATATGTACATATGTTTTAAGGCTTTTGTGAGATATTAAAAAATGTCCAAGGATATTATTGTAAAGGATTTTAAAAATTTCTATGAGATTTAAAACAATTTCATAGGGCATGTAAGGTTTTAAGATATTTCAGAAGATTCTAAGGGATTTCAAAACATTTTAAAGGTTTTGTGGTATTTACAAAAATTCTACTGAATTTTTAAGAGCTTTAAAAAGCTTAAAAGGATTTAAAAAGCTTAAAGGGATTTCAAGAGATTATAAAGAATTGAAAAGATTTTGAGGGATTCGTAATACATTTTAAGGAATTCTCAAGAAATTAAAAATTTTCTAATCATTCTAATGATTGTAAAGTCTTAACAAAAACTCATAGAATTTTGAAGAATTTTAGAAGATATGAGAGGGTTTCATAAGAGCTATAAGGTTTTAGGATATTTAAAAAAATGCAAGGGATTTTTAATAGATTTCAATAATTCGAAGGGATTTCAACATATTTGGAAGATTTTAGGGTATTTTAAAAGATATCTAGGAATTTTCAATAGAATTCAATAATTTAAAAGAACTCCAAAGGATTATACAGTTCATGATTGTAAAGGATTTAAAAACATTCCAGGGGATGCAAAATAATTTAAAAAGATATGGACCGATTTCATATGGCCCATTATTTTCAAGATTTCATGGTATTTACAGAAATTGCAATAACTGTTCAAGAGATAAAAAGGCTTTAAACATTTTAAAAAAGTTTCAAAGTATTTATGGCATTTAAAAAAAATCTAAGAAATTTGAAAGTGCTTTAAAATGTTTTAAAGGATTTTAAATATTGCCAAAGATTTTAATTTTAGATTTTTTAAAAGGAATAAAAATTTTGTAATGGTATCGTGAAGACTTTCCATGAAATTGTAATAAATTTCTATGGGATTTTAAAAAATTGCAGAAAATATTAAATGATTTCATAGGGCCCATAAGGTTTCAGGATATTTAATGAGATTGTTAATGCATTTTAATAGTTTGAAGGGGTTTCAAATAATTTTGAAGATTTTAAGAAAATTTACAGAAATTTCAAAGAATTTTTAAGAGTTCTAAAAAGGATTTGGAATATTTTAGGGTATTTTAAACATTTCAATGAATTTGCAATAGAATTCAATAATTTAAAGGTTTAAAGGTTTAAAGAGTTTAATGATTGTAAAGATTGTAAAGAAATTTTCTATTTATTTAAATAGGTGAATGCTATTTCACGGATTTGAAATATTTTAGGGTATTTAAAAAGATCCAAATATATTTTCAAAATGTTTTAAAAATGTTCAAAAGCCTTTGAAATATTTTAAGGTGTTTAAAAAAAATCCAAGAAATTTTTAAGTCATTTCAATATTTTGATTTCAATAGTTTATTTCAATAATTTGAAAAGGATTTCAAAGAGTTTGAAAGATTTTAGGACATTTTAGTAAATTCAAGGATTTGGAATATTTAAAGGAATTTTTCGTAATTTTTTGTCTGAAATATCTTCGGATGTTTTAAAAAGATTTTTAAAAAATGTAAAGGCATTTTGGAGGATTTTAATCGTTTTAAGGGATTTAAGTTTCAAGAAATTAAAAAAATTTCATGGATTTCAAGAGATTTAAAAACATAATCATGTGGCTGTAAACAGTTGTCTAGAATTTCGAAAGATATGGAGGAAATTGTAAAGTAGCTTTAAGATTGTAAGAAGTTTAAAAAGATTCCAAGGGATTTTATAAGATTTTCGAGGATTACAAGAATTTAAAGGGATTTTAAACTTTCTCAGGAATTTTAATAATTTTTCCAGTTTTTCAGGAAATATCACCATATTTCATAGAATTTTTACGGGATTTTAAAATATTTTAATCGAATGCAAAGGATTTATTTACAAGAAGTGAAGTATTTCAGATTCAAGAAGGTTTAAAAATATTTATTGCAATTCTTATTAATACATCCTGAAATCATTTAAATTCTTTTGAATTCTCTTGTTTTTTTCTAAATTCATTCTTGCTCATTTTATAACGTTTTCACTGGTATTTTACCGCAATTATTTTTGCTTGTAATGCACATGAAATGTGTAATTTTGCAACAAAATAATTATTTTTCTTTTGTAATTTCGAAAAAGTGTCTTTAATGCATTCGTGTTTTTTCCAACAAGCTCTTTAAAAATATTTTTTTGTGGTAATTAAGTTCTCTGTTATTTAAAGCAATTGTAATAAGAAATGCTTATAACGCTATTTATTTGATTATTTTCGTTTTTAGTTATAATATAATTTATCAATCAATTTCTTCATCTCTGGATAGAATGTCCTCAAATAAACTGAGGCAGTTTTAAGATTCAGGCTGGCGACGTGACCGGGCAAAAACCGGAAAGTGATCGGGTATTTAATTTAAAAACCGGGAATTTACTTCTGATCGCAGTAAAATTCAAGTTTTCGTTATTTTAATAATTTTGCTAAATTTAGAAAAGTGATTTCTTGTTTAAGTCGCGTAGTCTTTTGTAAAAGAATTATAATTTGGATTTAGAAGAAAGGAGTTTAAAAAATCCATGCTTTAAATCAGAATTCGTCACAATGTAAATGTTCCCTCTTCCAAATTAAAAAAATGCACTTCAAGTATTTTTCAGACTTTTTCTGAATTAAAATAGAAAATTTACTTACATACTTAAAAATTCATCTACTTGCAGTTCAAAGTTAAACGCGTTTTTTAAAAATTAATTTTTTTGTTTGAAGACTCATAATTTTAATTGAAAATTCTTCTGTTTTTGAAAATTTAACAACTTTGTTGAATATCATTTTTTTAAAGTAAAAATGTAACTACTTTGCTGAAAACACATTTTTTTATTCCGAATTAGATTTGCAACTGAAAATTTAACTATTTGTTTGAACGTTTATATTTTTTATTTAAAAATTAAACTATTTGTTATGTACTTTATGCAAAAAAACGTCTGTATTTTTATAGAAGTAATATTTATGATTAACGATTCATCTTTTTGTTAGGTATAAAATTCAACTATTCCATTTGAAGATTCATCATTTTAGTTGAAAATTCATCAGTTTGATAGAAAATTATTGTTATCTCAAACTGAAAATTTAACTCTCACATTTTTTAATGAAAATTGAACCTTTCTAGTACAAAATTCAACAGTTTAGCTGCTAATTTGTCTTTTTTTAATTAAAAAATTAAACTTTCGTTGAAGTTCCATAATTCCATAGTCACTTTTTGTTTGAAAATTGATTTTTTTTTGGTTGAACATTGCTTTTTTAAATTTGAAACTTAATTATGACTGTTTTGGTTGACAGTTTATTGTTTTTAGTCCAAATTAATTTTGTTGTTGAAAATTAAACTATTTTAGGTGAAGATACATCGTTTCAATTAAAAAACCCATTTTTTGGATTGAAATTCAACTTTACAGTTGAATATTCATCATTTTAGTTCAACATTCAACATTTGGTTAAAAATTAATTTTTGAAACTAAAAATGTACCGTTTCCATTTTCTGTTGAAATTTCTGTGTTTTTATTTCCAAATTCAACTGTTTGGTTGAAAATCTGCCTTTTTTAATTGGAAATTTAAGTATTTCGTTAAAAATTCATCTATTTTTTGGAAGAAAATTGTATTTTTTTGTAGAAAATATATGTGTTCCTATTAAATATTCATCATTTAAGTTGAATATTCATAATTTGGTTGAAAATTTATTTTTTTAATTAAAAATATAGCTATTCCATTTTCGGTTGAAAATGATTTTTTATAACTGTTTGGTTGAAAATCTGTCTTCTTTATTTGAACATTTCAAGTAGTTCAATAAAAATTCATGTATTTTGTTAAAAAATTGTATTTTTTAAAGAGAAAATTCACATTTTGGTTGAAAATTTATGTATTCTTGTCACATATTTATCTTTTTAGTTGAACATTTATTTGGTTAAAATTTAAATTTTAAACTAAAAATATAAATGTTTAATTTTCTGTTGAAAATTCTTTTTTTTTAACTGTTTTGTTGAACATCTGTCGTCTTTAATTGAAAATGTATGTAGTTTGTTAAAAATTCAAGTGTTTCTGTTAAAAATTTATCGCTTTAGTTAAACATTTATATTTGAGTTTAAAATTCAACTATTATAGTTGAATTTTCATTAATTTTACTGGAAAATTCATTTATTTTGCAATTTTTTGCTCTGTTGTTTTGAAGGATGTTTAGAATAAACTGCATAAATTAATATAAGGACTTGTGTTTTGCGGTAAACATGAATATATTACTTTTGGTTCACCAGTGAAATAACAAATAAAAAAACATAAAAAACTTGACCGGGAAAAATCGAGAAATGAGCGGGAAATTTAAAAATCGTCAGCCGAATCGCCACCCTCGGTATAGCCATGTTTATTTCGAGGATGTTAATCCGGAGGTGAAGAAATTGGCCCCTAAACTGTGAAAAAATTACAGTGAGCCAGACAAACGCTGATGTTAGCGTTGTAAAGTTGGGTCCAACAGAGGGCGACACAGAAAACGGGGGCATCACTCTCACAGTTGATCCTCCACGTCGGGCCACAACAGTTTCTTCTGAAAACACAAGAAGCACGCCGAGGACAACGGCGACGACGACGTCCTCGACGTCGATAACCACAACTGCCGAAGGGACAGCAATCGTCGATCCCTTCATGGAAATGGACCCGGAGCAGTTGGAAAGGCTCGAAACAGCCTTACAGAGCGAGGAGGCGAAACAAATACTTGGTGAAAATGTTACTGCAATGCTGGGTGAGACACTAGTTGATTTTTTTTGTCTTTTTTCTAAAAATGCGTTGCTGGTGTCTTCGTAGTGTGCAGATTTTTTTATTGCCCATTTTTTTCGAAGGAGAACTTCAAACTAATTTGCGATTTTTGTCTTTTTTTCTTAATTCAGACATGCTGACTGTTGAGGAGAGGCAAAATTCGTTAAAACATAGCATTCAGTTGGATCATTGCTACACGAGTAGATTATCTCCCTCGGAACCGAAACCTAGCGATCCTTTGCCGATTGCTCATTCGCCAGAAATTGATGCGCAGCATGTCGCACAAAGTTCAGTAACGCCGACAGCTAGTCCCTCGCCAAGTCCGGGGAATCTCAAGGCTGTGAGTAGTAAAATTGAATATAAAATTAAACATATAATGTAGTTTTAAGGTCCCTAAAGTATCCTGTTTTCAAGATTTGGTCCCTATGGGAATCCTATTTGAATCAGGCACTTTGAAAAAAAAGAAAAATCAGAGAATTTGTGTAAGGGGCCGTGCTTAAATTACGTAACAGCTCATTGGGGGGGGGGGGGGGGGAGGATAAATTTTCTTAGGGTGGGGGGGGGGAGTCCTTTCCCCCTGTAGGTAATTTTTTTAAATTCGAAAAACCCCTCTTCTTTATTATTACACTATTATTTTGTAAAAAATGTAACAATTTTTTAAATAAGTAAATGCTTTTTGGTTTCAAATTCAACTGTGTTGTTAAATATTTTTTTGGGGGCTAAAAATTCAGCACTTTTCGTAGAACGTTAATATTTTCTTTAAAATTCATATTTTGTTGCTGTAAAGTCACATAAAATCTTTTTTCGACGAGAACTGTTTTTTCTGAAAATTTGTCTTTTGGTTTTCCAAATTCACCTGTTTTAGTAGAATTTTCATTTTACTTGGATAAAAATGCAACTATTTGGTTGAAAATTTAACAATCTTGTTGAAAAGTTGTACTTTTTGTTTCAAAATTCGGATATTTAGCAGAAAATTAACTTATTGTTTACAATTCTTATTTTCAAGTTGTAAAGTGAATTGGAATCTTCTTTAGATAAAAATGTAACTATTTTTTAGGGTTTTTTTTTGTGTAATTCATCCGTTTAAGAAGAAATTTGGTATTTCTTGAATATAAATGCAAATGTTCGGTTGAAAATTCAATCTGTTTGTTGAAAGTTTGTCTTTATGATTTTAAAACTCACCTGCCTTAGCAGAAATTACATCATTCTTGGATAAAAATTCTACTATTTGATAGAAAAATCAACAATTTTGTTGAAAAATCATAATACTAATACTACTAATCTTTTCTGGTTGAAAAATCACCTTTTTTGGGATACTTTTTGGTTGAAAATTCCACTGTTTTGTTGAAAATTTAACTATTTTGTAATAGATTTACTTTTTCTTTAAAATTTATAATTTAGTGTTAAAAAAAGAACTGAATCTTTTTTGAATGAAAGTCCAGCTTTTTAAAAAAAGTTATTCTTTTTTTTTATTCAAAATCATCTGTTTTAGTACAGACTTCATCTTTCTTCAATAAAAGTAAAAATCGAACATTTTGTTAGAGGATTCAATTATTTTGGTATGGTTTCATCCTTTTTGGTTTCAAAATTTGTCTTTTTGGATTAAAAATGCATTTTTTTGGGGTAGAAATTTATTTATTGTATTTAAATTCATATTTTAAAATAAGAATTTTTGAACAACAAATAAATTTCAATTCAAGCAATTGAATTGTTCTTGAAAAGTCAACTGGAATCTTTTTTGGATGAAAATTGACCTATATATTTTATTTTTTTGTTTTTTGTTTTTTGTTTTTAATACAAATTTATCTGTTTTAAAAGAAATTTAATCTTTTTGGATATAAAGGCAACTAGTTAGTAGAGAATTCAATAATTTGGTTTAAAAGACATTTTTAGTTGTTCCAAATTCGTCTTTTTATATTGAAAATCTTTTGTAACACAAAATTCAATACAAAATTTCTCTTTCACATTTAGAAATTCATTTTTTAAGTACAAATATGAAAATGCAATTTTGTTTAATTATAAAGGATTCCAAGGATTTTTTTTTATTAATTTCATTAATTGGAAGTGATTCTAAAACTTTTGAGATATTTTAGGGCAAAGAATTACAGAATTTCTGACGGTATTATTTTTTGACCGGGAATTTGATAAATTTATAGAAAAAAATAACCTGCCCAGCTGTGATTTTAACAGTTTAATTAATTAGTTAAATTTTTATCTTTTTCGATTATGATATCATTTAATTTAGAATGCGCATTTCGAAAATCTTCCTCTTTAGAAAGTTTTTTATTTTAGATTTTAATTTTTAAATGTACATTTTAATTTAAAGAATTTTAAAATGCAGAATTAAAGACTTAAGCCATTAAAAATTAGAAGCGTTTGCAATCATTAATTTTTGGTAAGAAAAACATTTTTAGTTGATCAAATTAATCAACTTAATCAAATTAATAATGATTTTTAAAATTGTACTGTTCTCTAAGATTCAAAAAGTGAATAATCATTGATTTTACAAGAAGATTCGGAATCAGTTCGGAATTTTAGAATTTCCAGTTTCTAACGTAAAAAATAAATATCTGACTGTTTATTTAAAATCAGTCATTATTGTTAAATTTTAAAAACTAAATTTTTAACTTAACAATGTTAATTGTTTTATTTAAAAAGTCCTAATTTGCAAGTGAAAATGTTATTTTCTTCTTAATTCAATGGATTATTTCTTAATTTAATTGATCCTCAGGATCAAGTGATAAAACGAT
Source organism: Druon quercuslanigerum (assembly GCA_010014905.2). Taxonomy (NCBI): domain Eukaryota; kingdom Metazoa; phylum Arthropoda; class Insecta; order Hymenoptera; family Cynipidae; genus Druon; species Druon quercuslanigerum. Next base: position 8,719 of record JAAAKG020171913.1, read on the forward strand.
AAAAGGATGTGAAATATTTTAACGTATTTTCTTTCAAGTTTTACAAAGAAATTTTTTATTAATTTCAGTAATTAAATGGGATTTAAAATAATTCGAAATAATGGAGGTTATTTTAGTAGATTCTCAGGCGTTTTCCAGGGCTTTCAATAGATATCAAAGGATTCGAAATATTTTCGAAAATTTTAAAAGATTTCCAGACATTTTTTATTATTTAAGTATTTTTAAAGCTTTTTAATACTGAAATATTTGTAGGGTATTTAAAAAAAATGTCAAGGGATTTCCATGGGTTTTAACAATTTAAAGAGATTTCATTATTTTAATGGATTTCAAAGAATTTTTCACAAGACATAAGAGATTTTGTAGGGTTTCGAAGATTTGAAGAGATTTTTAAATCTTTTGTTGCAATTAATTTGGAATTCGCCCTGTATTCTTATTTAATTTTACCTAAATCCTTTAAATTATTTTGAATATTTTAAAATTGTTTTCAATTCATTTGATTGTTTCATAAATTAAGCTTCAATTTTCATTAATTTCGTATAATTTTTTTTTTAATTCTATAAATTCACTCAAAATTGATTGTAATCAAGTAATTTTTTTTTTCGATTTTTCCTGATTTTTTTTCAATTCACTTAAATCTGTCTAAATTCACTCAATTCTTCCTAATTCAGTGATTTTTTTAAATTGTTAAAATTTTCTATTAAATTGATGCTGAAATCGATTAATCTCACCTTGAATTCTGAGATATTTCATCAAATTCTTGAAATTCCCTTTGAATTTTCCTAAGCTTATTTTAAAGTTACTGAATTCTATAAAGTTTTTTTATAATGATGATTTATATTTTTTAACTAGAAGCCTTTGAACTGTTAAATGTATAGAAGTTTAAAATTAAAAATTGTGCATTTTAGAGGCGTTTAATTTTTAATTATTCACCTATAAGCGTTTAAAGTTTCCGTTCTATGCCTCTACATTATTGAGCCTTTGAATTAAAAATGGTTGAAATACAAATTTTGGAAGCTTCATTTATAAAAGTTAAAAATTCAATATTTTTATTTTGAGCGCAATTTTTTGCAGTTCAATTTTTCTTACATAAAAAGAGAAAAATTTAGCTTTAACACTTCGAATTTTTGTATTTCAATGACCGTGAAAAATATTTACCAACCGGGAATTTTTTGAGTTAAAAGGGCCGCCCTGTATTAAATATAAACAACGAAGTTAATACAGAAAAGAGTAGTTTGAAAAGTTTGGGACATCTGAAATAAAACAGAAAAAACTAAACAAAGAAGATTTTGTTTGAATCAAAACTTAATTTGTTTTTTTTTTCAGGCGAAGATAGTGGCGGGACGACCTAGAAGAAGTGTTACTGCCACTTCTTTTATTGGGACTCCTAGAACTGCTGGTAATGCAGCACCAAGAAGTTCACTGCATCCTATGTTACAAGACAAAGGTAATAGGGTTATTTTTAAAACCTTAAACGTAATTTTTGGATATTCGCAAAAACTTTCCCCTGAAAAGTATCTTTTTAGTTAAAAATGTTATTATTTGGTTGCAAATGTAATAATTTTTTTATAAAAAGATACTTTTTGGTTGCAAGTTCAACTGCTATTGTTTAAAATTGCTCCTTTGGGATTAAAAACTCAACTATTTTCGTAGAAAATTATCCGTTTTAATTAAAATTCATATTTTGTTGCTGATTATATCAACTGAACTCTTTTTTGGATGAAAAATTTTCTGAAAATTTGTCGTTTTGATTTAAAAGTTCATATTTTTTAGTTGAAATATTGCATTTTTCTAGAATAGAATTCAAATGCTTTGTTGAAAATTCTGCTTTTTTGTTGAAAAAATAAAAAATTCGTTCGTTTTAAGAGAAATTTCATTTTTCTTGAATAAAAATGCAACTTCTTGGTAGAGAATTTAACTATTTTATTAAAAGTCATCCTTTTTGGTCAAAACTTTGTATTTTTGGACCGAAAACTCAACTTTTTTCGTAGAATATTGTTTCTTGCTAAAAAATTTGCATTTTGATCTTGAAAATTCAACTGAAAATTGCATTCAGAGCTTCTAAAGATATTTTAAAATGAATAGAATTTTTCCTATAATTTGTGGAAAATCCTGCACATTTTTTTTAAATACGTAAAATTTTCCAGGGTCTTTTTGACCATTTTGGAAATCTCTTAAAATCAATTCAAATATTCTGTTAAAATAATTTTGCAAAATGACAAAACATTTTCAATTTTCCTAGGAATATCAAGTAGTTAATATTCTTTTGGAGAGCCGTTCATCATTCTTAAAAAGCTTCTAAATTGTTTGTTTGAAATCTGCAAAAATTTAAATTTTGTTTTAAATTAATCATTAATAATAGTATATATTAATAATTAATAATTAATGATTGAATTTTGCCTGTACACGCAATTCGTTTATTAAATTACTTGATATCATTTCAACAAACTGAATGAATTTTGAAAGTAATTTAGAAGTTTTGAAAAAATTTCAAAAAATTTCAAAACAGTTTCTAGATTTCCCAAGATTTTGAAATTAAATTTTAAAGCTCTTTAAAGCTGCTTAAACTAATTAAAATGAAAATAATTTAACTTCTAATTTGAGAACTTTTAAGTTAAAAAAAATGTAAATTTTTAAGTTTTTAATGTTTTTAGTCTAAAATAACTTAACAATATAATTTTGTAATTTTTTTAAGTTCATTGACTGATTCTTAAATTTAGATTATTGAAAATTTGTTAACTTGGATTTATATTTTTGAAACTTAATCTAAATTTTTGAACTCTATAATTTCGGAATGTTAAAATTTATGACTTTATTTTTTACCTTCCTTTAATTTGTTGTTTATTGTTTATTACTTTAAATTGCAAAATGTTTGCATAAAAATGATAACAGAATGTTAATGGTAATGTTTCGTTTTTTTATGTGTTTTTTTTTTTGACAGGAGCACATAAGCAAAATGACGATGAGGCCGAGGAAGAGGATTCATCCTTGTCTCTGTCGGAGTCTTCCGAATCGGATTCGCCTTCCGATAATGATTCCGATTTTGGACCTCGAGGTCCACGAAGAAGTGGAGTGAGAGCGAGAGGTGGTCGAAAGGGTCTGACGACCAGAGGCGGCAGTATGGCTGCTCGAAGAAGAGGTTCCAACAAACGTATGGACAGTGATCAAGTGCGAAGACTCGATTTGGAAATGGCAGCGGCTGTGGATGCAATGAAGAGTCCTGAAAAGGAAGAAAAAACAGGTATTTCTCGATTTTCCGATACTTTGAGTTTTACCGACTAAAATAAAATATTATATGTACTATTACTAATTTATTAATTATTAGTTCAGGGCGTTTACTCACCTAGAAAACCTTGAATTGTGAATGAATTCTTTTTGAAGAAAGGGAATTTTTCGAGTTTTTAAAAATTTTGTTTTATGTTTTAATATAAAATTGTATAGCAATGTTTTTTTTTTCATTTGTAAAAGAAGCTTTATGTTTCTGGATTTAATTATTGTAGCGAGAATTAGTTTTTTAATTGTAAATTAATTTAATTTTAATTCGAAATTAAACTCTTGTTGACAATTCATTTTTTTTTTTATTCTACGTTTTATTTAAACGTTAATAATTTTTTGGTTGAAATATAAATTATACGCTTTTCGTTGGGTGTTCATATTTTTTTAATGCAAATTTAATTACTTGGTTAAAAGTTGAAACTCTTTTGTTAAAAATAGTTTATTTTGATTGAAGGTACATTATTGTAAATTAAATTCATCCCTTTTGTTGAAAATTGAACTAGTATTTTAAAATTGTATTTTTTATCTTGCTGAAAGTTAATTTTTTTAACTCCATAATTTTAGTTGAAAATCCATCTCTTTGTTTGTACATTAATTTTTTTATCCTAAAGTGTGCCTGTTCAATTTCTGATTGAAAACTGATCTTTTTTAGTTGGAAATTAACTTTTTAACCAAAATTCCTTTACTTCAGTTCAATATGCTTATAAATTTATCTTTTTTAGATAAAAATGTATCAATTTAAATGAAAATTCATGAATTTTGTTCAAAATTGACCTTTCTAACAAAAATTAATCTTCTGGGTTCATAACTATTTTTTTTCAATTGAAAATTTACTTAATTCAGTTCAATATTTCATCACTTTAGATAAGAATTCATCTTCTTCTTTTAAAATTAATTTATTTAACTAAAAATTCAACTAATCCAGTTAATAATTTCATAAATTTAGTTGAATATTTTTCACTTCGGTTGAACAATTTTGTTTAAACTTGAAATTTAACTGATCCAGTTGAATATTTCATAAATTTAGTTGGAAATTCGTCTCTTTGTTTGAAAATAATTTTTTTTTGTTACTGAAAATGTAACTATTCAATTTTTCATTGACGATACATCTTTTTGGTTTTAAATTTAATTGTAAGTAAATTTAATTATTGTATTTTTGGTCTTTAATTGGATTTTCTGAGACAAAAATTTACCTATTTAGATGAAAAATAATTTTTTCAACTAAAAATTTACTTAATTCTGTTCAATATTTCATCACTTTAAATAAGAATTCATCGTTTTGTTTTAAAATAAATGTCTAACTAAAAATTCAACGATTCCAGTTGAATATTTCATAAATTTAGTTGAATACTTTTCGCTTTGGTTGAACTTTTTTTTTAAACTAAAAATTTAACTGATTCAATTTAATATTTCATAAATAAAGTTGGTAATTCGTCTCTTTAGATGAAAATATTTTTTTTTACTGAAAATGTAACTATTCAACTGTTTGTTCTTGAAGATACATTTTTTTGGTTTCAAATTTAACTGCTACAGTAAATGATTCATACAAAAACATTAATTCATTAAAAAAAAGGTAAATTTTCCTATTTTGTTGAAAAATCCGTCTTTGCTTTAGGTTAAAAAATAATTTTTTTTGTAACTAAATTTAATTGTTGTATTTTTGGTTATAAAATTATCTTTTTTAGATAAAAATTTACCTATTCAGATGAAAATTCATGCATTTTGTTAAAAATTCGTCTTTTTGGCAAAAAGTTAATGATATTGGTTGAAAATTCGGAAAATGAAAATTTAAGTAATCCACTTGTATATTTCGTAAATTTAGTTGAATATTTGCCTGTTTCTTTGTAAATTTTTACATGAAATTCAACTAAGTCAATTGAATATTCCATAAATTTAGTAGAAAGTTCGTCTATTTGGTTGAAAATGATTTTTTTAAACTGAAAATTTAACTATTCAATTTTTGGTTTGAAGATGCAACTTTTTGGTTGTAAATTTATCATTTTTAGATAAAAATTCACGAACTTGGATGAAAATTTATGAATTTTGTTAAAAATTGGCCTTTTTGTCAAAAAATTAATTTTCTTGTTTGAAAAATATTTTTTCAATAGAAAATTTACGTAATTCAATTAGATATTCCATGAATTTTGATAAACATTCATCTCTTTCTTTTAAAATTAATTTCTTTAACTGAAAATTCAACTAATCCAGTTGAATAAAAGTAAAATACTTTTCACTTTGGTTGAACATTTTTTTAAACTGAAAACTCAACTATTTAATTCTTGGTAAAAGATTTCATCTTTTTGGTTTAAAATTTAAAAAAAAATTTCTACTTTTTCATTTAAAATTATATAAATTATATAAATTATATAAAGTTATTTCTGCAAATGAAAAAAATAGTTATTCAATTTTACATAAACATATGAATTTTATATTTGAAATATTTAAACATTTTCAAGAAATGAAGAAAACATTATTTAAATAAACTGGCGAAATTTTATACATATTCCGAGTCGGTTATTAAAAAAGTGAACTACTTAAATGGATCTGTGTTATAAAAAATTATCCTGCAAAAATCTTATGATACCTGGAAAAAAACTTAAAATTGCCAGGGAATTTTTTCTCAGGAATTGAGTAGACGCCCTCTAAATTATTAATTAAACCTTCAATTACCATATTGTACCTTTCGCAGACAAAGCACATGTTAAAGCTAAAAAGGCAAGATCTATTGGAGGAAAGAAGAAGGAGGAACCTCCGCCCATACCGGTTGCGACTCCCGAAGCTTCTCCCGTCGAAAAACCATTGCTAACGACAAATCAAGTCAAGGCGAATCTTATAAATGCAAACATGATCAAAGGTGACATGATCTTGACGAAGCCAGGCGAGACGAGAAGCAATCAGAAAGTTATTTTTGTGCAAAAGCAGATTGTGATGAAGGCCAATGAGATGAAAATTAACGACATGAAACTTGGCTTGAAGAAGTCTCCGATTGTACTTCCGAAAGGGAAGTTGATCAGTCAATCTCCAACGAGTCCGAAAATCACGACCAAGGATGGCAAGTTGATGTCGATACCTATGCTTCCGAAATCTATTGTACATTCGACACCGGGTAGTCAGCCGAGAATCGTGAGCTTGGGACAACTTCAAGTTTCGGAAGCTAGTCAAGTAATTCATCATCAACAATCACAAAATTCACCGCAACAAACACAGCAGCAGCATCAGCAGCAGCAGAATTTACAACAGACGCCGAAACATATTCCACAGCATACACCCAAACATACAGCACAACATACACAACAAAATACAGCACAACATACACCACAAAATACGCCACAACATACAGTACAACATACACCTAAAAATACGCCACAACATACAGCACAACATACGCCACAACATGGCGCACATCATACACCAAAGCATACACCGAAAAATACAGTACAACATGCGGGACAGAATCAACAACAGGCAATCACTCCAAGCCAGAGCAAGGCTCCAACTGTCATCACCGCGATTAAACCGAAGCCTGTTGTTGAAGTGAAAAAGGAGAAGAAGAAGATTGAGACTATTACGGAAGCTCCGCCGAAAATTGAGGAAGTTGCAAAGATTCCCGAGGCGGCGAAAGTTGTTCCAGACGTTAAAGGAACACCCGATGGTAAATATAGATGATGATGATTATTATTATTATTTATTCTTGGCCGCAGAGTGGCCACCGCTGCGCAGTGGGGAAAAAGTACATTTTTGGTTGTTCAAAATACGATTTTGGCTGAACCTGATAAAATTTTTAAGGAAGTTGCCGAGCCAGATTTTTAATTTAGTCTTTCAATTTTTTTTTATAAATAAATCAATATGACGAAAACAATGATGAAAGATGAATATCTTTATATAATGTAAATCTATGAAACGTCAGCGATTACAACAATTTGAACAAAAAATTTACTTTTTCCCCAATGTGCGCTGGATCCCGAAATCGAGAATTTTTTGTGATCGGGAAATGACAGCGAATTTATTTTTTGAACGGAAATTTTGCCAATTTTTTAAAGAAAAATCTGTACAAGTTCGATTTCAACAGTTGTTTAAACAATTAGTTGAATTGTTATCTTTTTTAAATATAATATTATTCAGTTTACAATGCATAATTGAAAAATCTTTTACTTAAAAAAACTTCCATTTTGGATTTTTATTTTTAAGCTTACATTTTTCATTTAAACAATTTTCAAATGCTGTCTTAAAAAATTAAAAGCCTTTGAAGTTCAAAATTTTTGACAAAAAATATTTTTATTTAATAAAGTGATTAACATTTTTTTTAATTGATCTGTTTTGAGAAGATTTAAAATTATCATGCAAATTTTAAAAAGTTTCCTTAAAATCTTCCAGAATCTTTTATGACAATTTTGTAAATATTTTTAAATCTTTTTAATTTTTCTGAGAATCGTAAGAAAAGGTTTTAATTTTTTTGAGGCCTTTCACAATTCTTGAAAAGCTTCTACTTTTGTTTTGTTTAAAATCTGCAAAAATGTACATTTTGTGTAAAATTAGGCTATGATTTTTTTGTAATCTTAAAATTGTTCCAATTCATTTGAATTCTTTTCAGTTTTCCTAAGCTTATTTCAAAGTTACTGAATTCAATTAGGTTTTTTAAAATGGCTTTAAATTAATTTAATTGTTTTTTAATTCACCTTGAATTTTTATGAATTTCATTGCATTCTTCTCTTTGATATTCTGCAGCTATTTCTGAATTTGTCTTGAAATATTTCAGGGTTTTTTGAAGATTCCGAGAAATATTTAATACGTTTCAATAATATGAGCAGATATGTAAGATTTCCAGTTATTATTACTATGTTATTATATTATATTCCATAAATTTAGTTAGAAATTCGTCTCTTTGGTTGAAAATAATTTTTCTTGTACCTATAAATTGAATTATTCTATTTTTAGTTGTAAATTTATATTTTTTAGATAAAAATAGAGCTATTTGATGAAAATTAAAGAACTTGGTTAAAAATTGTTCTTTTTGGCAAAAAATTAATCTTCTTGGTTGAAAGGTAATTTTTTGTCAGTTGAAAATTTACTCAATTCAGTTCAATTTTCCATCACTTTAGATGAAATGTCATCACTTTCTTTTAAAATTAATGTCTTTAATTGAAAATTAAACTAATTCAGTTAAATATTTTATAAACTTAGTTAAATAAATGTCACTTTGGTTGAACATTTTTTTTAAACTTGAAATTTAACTGATCCAGTTGAATATTCCATAAATTTAGTTGGTAATTCGCCTCTTTGGTTGAAAATCGTTTTTTTTTTGTTACTGAAAATGTAACTATTCAATTTTTAGGTGAAGATTCATCTTTTTGGTTTAAAATTTAACAATTTTAGTAAAAGATTTTATACAAAAACATTAATTCATTCAACAAAATAATAGGTAAATTTTCCTATTTTGTGGAAATTTTCTTCTTTTTTTTGAAAAATAGTTTTTTTATAACTAAATTTAATCTAATTCTTCTCGTTTCTTTTTAATTTTTCTAAATTCACACAAAATTTATTGTCATCAATCAAAGTTTTTCGAATCTTAAAATTGTTCCAATGCATTTTATTTTTTAAAAATTTATCTTGAAATATTTTGTTATCATTAGTCACTTCTTTTGTTTGAAATTAGTAGGGTTTAAAAAAATTTTAAAAGATTAAACATTTTTCTTGGAATTCATCCTGAATTGTTTTAAATTCTTTGAAATTCTTTTTAATTTTTTGTTATTTTCTTGAATCCTTCAAAATTCACTCAATTCTACTTAATTACGTGAATTTCTTTGCATTTTTAAAAGTTTTTATTTAATTGATCCTAAAATATTCAATAGATTTCAATAATCTGAGCAGATGTGTACAATTTTATGGTATTTTCGACACTTCTATGGAATTTTAAAGAGATTTTAAAATTATCAAGGGTTTTGAAAAGATTTCAAACAATTTAAAAATATTCCAAGGAATTATTAATTATTTTAACTAATAATTAGTAAGGATTTTAAAGCGTTTTAAATATTTTAGGATAAAAAACTTTTCTTGAATTTCGGAAGATATGGAAACAATTTTACAGAACTCGTAATGTTTTAAGATATTTTTATCGAATTTTATGGGACTTAATAATATTCTAGTACATTTTAAAGAATTAAAAATTAAAATTTTTAAAGGTTTTAAATATTTTAAGGTTATTTTAAGAGATAAAAAGAAAGTTTTAATTGATTTCTAGGGCTTCCACAAGTTTTAAAATCTCAAAAGAAATAGAAATATTTTCGGAAATTAAAAAAAAATAGTGAGAGGTTTCGTAGGGTTTTAAAGATTTCAAGAAATTTTTGAATATTTTTTGCAATTAATTTGGAATTCATCTTGCATTCTTCTAAATTCTAAATTCAATTAAATGAATTTTTAAATACTTTTTAATTGTTTTTAATTCTCTCGTTTTGCTTGTTAAATTCAGATTGATTTTTTACGAATTTTATTTAATTCTTCTATTTGCCTTACATTTCTCTAAATCTAATCAAATTTTACGGATATTAATGGAGCTTTTGCGATCCTTAAAATTTTTCTAAATTATTTGAATTTAACTTGAATTGTTGTTTAATTTACTTAAATTCTTAGGCGTTTCATGAAATTCCATTGAATTCCCTTAAACTTTGGTTAACTCATTTCAATTGTTTAAAATTAAATTATTATTTTATATATTTTAAGCTGTTTTCAATTAATGTAAATTTTTTTATTCACCGTGAAATTAATTCAAATTTTTCAGAAATCAATGGATTTCTTCCAATTCATTTAAATTCTTTTGAATTTAACTTGAGTTGTTTTGAAAAAATAGGAACTGTGAGACCTTAGAACATAATGGAACTTCTGTAAGAAGTAACTGCAAAAAAATTATTAGGGCTGCCGCTTTTTTTAATGAAAAGATTACATTCGTCACTTTTCTTTTAATAAATTAACTTATGGATTAATCATCATTCAATTTAGGTCTATACGTGTTTCTAAATTTTCTTAAATTCTTTTGAAATATTTAAGATTTTTTTTAAGATTCCGAGAAAGTTTTTTTTATAAATTTCAATAATTTAAAGGAGTTGAAGATTTCTGGGTATTTTTAAAACTTCTAATGTATTTTTAGGAGCTTTTAATTTGAAATACTTGACGGATTACGAAACAATTCCAAGAATTTTTTTATTAATTTGAAGAGATTTTAAAATTTTTGAAATATTTTAGGAGGATATAGACTTTTCTAGAATTTCGGAAAATATGAAAAGATTTTATAGGGCCTGTGAGGTTTTAATGTATTTTAAAAGATTTCACGGTAAGGCTTACAAGGATTTTAATGATTGTAAGGGTCTTTTTTAAACGCTCAAGGTGTTTTAATGAATTTTTCAGTATGTCAGGAAAAATCAGAAGATTTTTATAAAATTTCACGAGATTTAATACTATTTTAGTGGATTTTGAAGAATACATTCAAGAGAAGTAAGGTACTTCGCAGATTTTCAATCATTTGAAGAGTTTTTTACAATATTTTACAAATATTTTTGCTGTCCTTTGGAATTCGCACCAAATTTGTATTAATTTATCCTAAATTCATTTAAATTCTTTTGAAATCGTCGAAATTCAATCAATTCTACTTAATTCAAAAGATTTAAAAAAAGTGTTTGTTTAATTCATCTTAAAGTCTTTAAAACTCATCTTACATTCTTAGGTATTTCATCAAATTCTTTTGAATTCTCTTTAATTTTTCTAATCTTATTTCAAACGTATGCAATTCAACGATTTTTTTCGCGTTTTTAGAATTTTTTTTCAATTCTCTTGATTGCTTTTTAAACTTCGCTTGATTTTTTGGTATGAATTTGATCGAATTCTTCTCATTTCCATGAAATTTCTTCTAAATTCACTCGAATTTTACTAAAATCAATTTAACCTTTTTGATTTTTAAAATTATTTCCAATTCATTAAAATTCTTTTTTGGTTACACATTGGTAGGTTTTTATGGATTTGAAGATATTTTAAAATTATTTTTTGGAATTCACCCTGAATTCATATTAATTAACCCTACATTTTTTTAATTACTTGGAGATCTCTAGAATTTTTTTAGTTGACTTGATTTCAAGAATTTTCCAGAAATTCCCAAAATTATCAGGTATGTAAAAAGGGTATAAAATGATTTCAAGTGATATTTTGCAATAGTTCAAAAATTGCAAGAGATTTTAAAAGGGTATCAAAGAATTTTAAGGAATTCAAATGTATTTTACAAAATTTCAAGAGATTTCAAAAGGTTATCAGAGGATTTCAAGGATTTATAAATATTTTTGTGTATTTTTCAAAATTTCAAGAATTTTCAAGAGATTACGAAATTTTCAAGCGATTTCAAAAGAAAATATAACATATAACATAAAAATTTGAGAGATAAAAAAATATAAAGTGATATCAAATACATTTTCAACCAAAAAGGTAAATTTTTCACCACCGAAATGAATGTTTTACGAAAAAAAAGACGAATTTTCAACAAAATACATGATTTTTCAATAAAATTCTTAAATTTTGAATCCAAAAAGATGATTTTTCAACCCAGTAGTTGGATTTTAAACCAAAAAATATTAATTTTGAACCAAAATCATACTTTTTCATCCAAAAGGTTTTCATATTTGGGATTTTAAATCTGACCATTCTGGTTAAAAATTCATCAATCTAGTGGAAAATTCATCACTTTGTTTGAAAATTTAGCTATTTTTTTGAAAAAATTTTTTTTATTGAAAATTATTATTTTTAAACTGAAAATGTAAGAAAGTGTATTCCCATTGAATATTCCAGTATTTTATTTTGAAATTCACCTCTTTGGCTTAACATTAATTTTTTCAACTGAAAATTTAACAATTTATTTTTCTATTGACAATTCATCTTTTTTAGTTGAAAATTCATGTATTTGCTTGAAAATTAGTCTTTTTTGGAAGAACTGAATCTTGTTGTAGAATTTTTGACTTTTGATTTCACATTTTTTTGTAATTATAACTGAATCTTGGTATAAAATAGATATTCTTGGTTGGAAATTCAACTTTTACAGTTAAAGATTCATCATTTTAGCTGAGAATACATCTTATGGTTTGAAATTCTACTGTTTATGTTGAAGAATCATCATTTCAGTTTTAAAAAAATATCTTTTTTTGGTATAAAATTAATCTTCTTGTTTAACATCCATCTTTTTTGCTTAAAATTGATCTATTCGAGTTGAAGATTAATTGTTTTAGTTAAGAATTCATCTTTTTGGCTGAAATTTGTTTGTTTTTTTTTTTCGTAGAAAATTCTTTTTTTAATGAAAATTAAATTATTCCATTTTTCGTTGAAAACTGATAAAAACTATTTGATTGAAAATGGATTGGTTGAAAGTTCATGCATTTTGTTGATAAATTGTCTTTTTTGGTAGAAAAATTATCTTTCTGGTTTGAAAATTAGATTTTTTGTTGAAAATTCTACTATTCCAGTTGAAGATTCATCATATTTGTTAAAAATGCATCAGTTTGGTTGCAAGTTTTTTTTTTTTTTATTGTGAAAAATTAATTTTTTAGACACTTAATTAAACAATTCCATGTTTGGTTGAAAATTTCAGAAGATTCATAATTTTAGTTGGAAATTTATCATTTTGATTTGATAATTTAACTATTTTTTTAAGAATTCATTATTTTATTGAAAATAGTATGTTTTGGTGGAAAAATTAATCTTTTTGGTTAAAATTGTAAAGGTTTTACTTTAAATATGAGGAATTTGAACTCAACATTGACTTAAGTATAAGAAGATATAGTAAAAAATTGGTTTGAAATATTATTCAGTCCAGGAATTGAATAATTATGAACTAATCAATTTTTTAAAAATATATTTAAGAATATATTGTAATATAATGTATCGTTTTAAAAATGCGAGATATTTAAGTGGCTTTTTTGTCCAAAGAAAAATTATACCGGGAAAAAATTTGAGATACCTGGAAAAAAACCTGGAATTGTGGGGGCATTTTTTTCCAAGATTAGAATATGACACCCGAACTTGTTTCTTTGGTTTTATTTTAATCTCATATTTGAATACCTACTTTTCAGCTTCGAAAAAGCATGTGAAGAAGGAACAGAAAAAGTCGCCCGCGATACTCGCAGAGGCACTAGGGCCAGCTTTATTTTCCACGCCCGATATTATTCGAAGAGTCAGTGTCGGAAGCGAATCAAAGAATCCTGAAAATCCTACTACCACAACGGTCCCGGTTTCATCGCCAATTACTGCACCAGCATCTCAACAAGTTCCAGTTGTGCCGTCAACTCCCGTAAAAAGTGCCGAAACGCCTTCAAAAACTTTGCAAGTTTTTCCAAAGAATGTACAAATTCCGAAAACTGTGGAGCCAGTTCAAACTCCAGCGGCAACGAATCCCGAATCTGTCGCAAGCGATTCAACGCCGAATTTAGAAACTAAATCGGATCTGAATACAATTTCTCAGCCTTTGCCTGCTACCGAAGAACCGATGGAAGTTGATGATTGTGAAAATAGTCAGATTGCTCCTCCCGTGATTCCAAAAGATCAGAAAGTTGAAGTAAAAGCAGCAGCACCCCTCTCCGAGGAATTCCAATCATCTTTGGATCCTGGTGAGTTTTTTTAAAAAATAATTCTAGGCCACGGACTCACCACACTATTGACACTGATACTTTTTTTCCACGATCAGACTATTTTACTACCTACTATTAATTTCTGTCCCTTAATGTTTACCAAATAAATTTTTTATGTTTGGCAATGAGGGGGGGGGGGAGTTCTTACTATTTTTTATAAATTAAGAAAGTAGTTTAACTTTTAACCAAGTAAAAATTTCCACAACAAAAAAATATTTATATTAATTAAATGTAATAAGAAACCCCACCTGGAAAACCTGGAATTTTTCAAAGCTTAATTGAACTTCAATTCATATTTTAATAATCTTATTTATATATTTATATATAAAAATTATTGAATTTTACAATTTATAGTCAACCAGCTCAAGTTTTTAAAAAATAAAAAAATAAATTTTCAAATTTTTTTATAAATTTTGTTTAATATCTAAATAACTAAGGAGTAAACATTAAATTTAACTCTGTATGTACATAAATATATAAATATTATATTAATTATGTAACTATTTTGTGTATTTTGGTTCTGAAAATTGATAGTTTTTAGTTGCAATATCAATGGAAGGAAAAATAATCTTCTTGGTTGAAAATTCATCTTTTTTCTTCAAACTTCAACAGTTGATTGCAATATTTCCCTTTCTTGGTTAAAAGATTAGACTTGACTGAAAATTAAACTCATGCTCAACAGTCGTCTTTTTACTTGAATTAAAATGTTTTTCATTAAAAAATTAAAATATTTTTTGGTTTAAATAAAAATTTAAACTTTTTTTCATTGATCAGAATTCATCTTTCTTGTAAATTTAAAATTCAATTACTTTTTTTCAGTTTGAAAAATTCGTTTTTTCTTTGGTCGAAAATCAATTTTTTTCCAGAAGATTTTATTATTCCAGTTCGAACTTCAAATGTTTTTTTTTTAATTTATCTGTTTTTTTTTTGTTTTTTTTGGAATTTTTTTCTTTATATGTAAATTTATCTATTCCTTTTAAACATTTCACCATCTGAGATATAAATTCATAATTATTGGATGAAACATGATATCTTTTAATTGAAATTGACAGTATCTGGTTAAACAGTCATTTATTTTGTTAAAAATTCAACAGTTTATTTGCAATTTTCTCTCCCTTGTTTCAAAAATCTTAGCTGAAAATTCAAGTTATGTTAAAAAGCTGTCTTTTTCAATTTGAATTAAACTGTTTTTGATTATAAAATAAAATATTTGTTGGTTGAATTATATATTACAACATTTTTCGTTCAGAATACATCTTTTTCCAATGAAAATTTAGTTACTTAGTTGAAAGTACTCGTTTGCTAAAGATTATAATTTTTTAGTAGAAGATTCATAATTGTAATTAAAGACTTATCTATTTGGTTGAAAGATAAGCGATTTTGTTGAAAATTCGTTTTTTTCTTCGGCCAAAAAGTAATTCTTTTGCCTGAAAATTTAACCATTACATTTTTATTTCAAAATTGATATTTTTTTAGTTCAAAATCCAACTATCGGTTGGAAATTCGTCTTTTTTATTCGAAAATTCATGTATTTTATTGGAAACTTGTCTTTTTGGTAAAAAATTAATCTTCTCGCATAAGATGTCATTTTTTGGTTTGAAAATAAAACTAATTGGTTAAAAGTTCAACTCTTTTGTTAAAAAATTAACTTTTTGGTTTAAAATTAATCTTAATTTTTTGCCAAATAGTTAAGTTTTTATACTAAAAAAGATATATTTTTTATCAAAAATGGAATAGTTAAGTTTTTACTTAAAAAATGAATTTTTAATTTTTGAAAAGTGGGTTTCTACCAAACATTCGTATTTTCTACTAAATGATATTCATTTCATATTCTAAAAAAAAAAAAAGAAACGATTTTTCTACAAATTACATCAATTTTCTACTAAAAAGTCTTACTTAGCTGAATAGTTAAATTTTCAAACTAAAAAAGGACAAATTTTTAACAAAAATCGCTTAGGTCAAATTTTCATTTAAGAGGCGTGATTTTAAATTAAAAAAAAAAAACGAATTTTCTACGCAACAGTTTAATTTTGTACCAAATAGAGGAATTTTCTACCAAATACCTAAATCTTCTACCAAATTGTTGAATTTTCAATTAAAAAATATTACATTTCCAAATTAGTTCCAAAAACCAAATAATTCAATTTTCGGCTTAAAAAATTAATTTTGAAACAACAAAAATTAGTTGTTGAACAAATAAAAACGAATTTTTAACTAAAATCATGAAACTTTAAACAAAAAAACTAACTTTCAAGAGAGTAGTTCAAATTTTATTCATCTAGTTGAATTTTCAACGAAACATGTAATTGTTGACATTTCAACAACAGCAAAAATATTTTAATTAAAAATATAAAAACATTTCATTTTTCCCAACAAAAACGACTTCTACAAAATGTATAAGTTTTCTGCAAAAAAAATTAAGTTTCATCTTATCAACTGAATTTTGAACAAAATAGTCAAATATTCAGTTTCAAAAATTTATTTTTCACAAAAAAAAAAAAGAATTTTCAAAATGGAATGATGAATCAACAACAAAAAAAGATATTTTAAGAAACTAGTTGATATTTCAATAAAAACAAAGATTTTGATAAAAAATAAAAAAACAAAACATTCAGAAACAAAAAAAGCAATTAAATTTAATCAAATTATGTTGATTCAAACAATAAAAAAGAATTAACTTTCAACTAAAAGTAGTTAGATTATTTTATTGAATTCTGTTAATGCCTTTCGCGTTTCATTTATAATATATATTTTAAAAATATTAGGATGGAAAACTTGAAATTTTTCCTAATAGTAAAGTTTATTCTCCATTACACATTATTTTATTTCAAAATTTACACTTTTAAATACGGAATAGACATAAGTTTAATACTTGAAAATTTTTATGGCACTATTTTGACACTTTTTTCGAATTTTTCACACTATTTACACTATTTTTGATCTCAGAAGTGAGTCCGAGGTCTGTAGTTCCTAATTGCATGTTATGTTTTATGTTATTTTTGCTTTATGTGGAGTATATAACACTTGTATTTTATCGCAGAACTGCTGAGGTAATTGAGATTCTGGCACAATTGCGCGAATGAATGTATTTTACATAATAGGAGTCAAATAGTTACGAAGGGGAAATTAAATTGCTGTGAGGCATGAATGTAGAAAGTCAAGGATGGCCAGGGAAGCTGGGAAATTTTTTTTTACCGGAATTTGATTAATTCTTAGTAAAAAAGTCTTTTAAAATGGGGAGAAACCGGTAGATGGTGGCCATCCTGAAAGTTAAGTTTTTATCGCAAATTACAACCAAAGTTGTAAAAATAATAACTGTGATTTTTTTTGTAATTCATTCATAAACTTACATATTTATTTCGAAAATAGTATTAGTACTTTTGATCTTCTGCAAACTTCGCTTAAATTTCATTTTGAAACTTTGCGCGGTTCCTTTTTTCAAAAAGTCATAATTGAAAATCACATTTTTGTTTCAGAAAGAAATGCTGCTTTCTGATTATTCGTGCGCATTAACTTACATGTGATTTGCTTATGTTACCTATCTTTCGTACCTGTGAATGCTCTCATAAACTAAAACTTTGTAATTTATTGACTGCTAGTTACCGCATTAGAACTAAATTTTAATTTTAATATTGTGTTATTACTAAAAAAAAAAAAAAAAAACACGAAGAATTTTTACCTCTAGCATGTAATGACTCGATTACCAAAGGGTTTTTAGATTTTAGAATGCATGAATTATTTTACAATATTATTTAGTAATTACTGTTTTATTATTAATATTATTAGGATTATGATTATTATTAAATTATGATAACCACGTTTTTCTATACACGATTGTTCCGCACAATAAGAAAAAGCGAGTAGGAGATACTGTAAATATATATATATATTATAACGTACGGTTTTTTCTTGAAGATATTTTTAAAATGCGAAGTTTGGAGAAAACAATAAAAAGAGTTGAATATTTCTTTATATGAAGTATCTTACAACAATTTACACCTCAAATTCATTTCCTCACTGAAACAAGTTGCTATATTTTATATACTTGGCATATCACGGATGTAGGATAATTCAATTATTGAGGGGAGGGGGGGTACAGACCTCGAACTCAACATGCTATTGACACGTTTTTTTTTTTAGCAATTACACTATTTTGCTACTTTTTTTGGAAAAATAACACTAAAGTCACTAGTTTTACATAAAATAGATGAATTTTCAACCAAAAAAGATTTTTCAGTCAATAAAGGAAAGAATTTCATCGAAAATATTGAATTTTGAAGCGAAAAACACGAGTTTTCATCAAAACAGTTGAATGTTTAACCATATAGTTATATTTTTAACTAAAAGTATTGATTTTCAACCAAGACGATTATTTTTATACCCAAAAAAAAATGAATTTTCAAGAAAATAAATAAATTTCTAACCCAATAGTGGAATTTTTAACTATAAAGATTAATTTTGTACTAGAAAAGAACAATTTTAAATAAAATATGTAGATTAACTATTAATCACCGAGTTAAATTTTCGATAAAGAATAATTTTCTACCAAAAAAGACGAATTTTTAACATAAAACATCATTTTTCAGTTAAATAGTTTGAACAATTAATGTAAATGTGACTCCAAATTTTATTTCAATAATTTTTAGTCCATATTTTTTTCGTTTCGAACAGTTTTTTTTACTAA
>JAAAKG020171924.1:0-27326 GCA_010014905.2 Druon quercuslanigerum
ACACTCCTCCAATTCACTCACCTCAAATTTCACCACAATTATCGAAACTCTCAGCAACCACAATTCCCGCTACTTTATATTTGAATAAATTAAGGTAATTAAAGCCGAAAAGATAAAAATTTTCGACAACATGTTAGATTTCGACCCGGAAATTTTATTTTCCTTTAAAAAGATAAATTTTGATTAGAAAATAAAATAGATCATATTTCAACAAGCAAAAGAAATAAATTTTCAATAAAATAGATAAACTTGTAATTAATGACTTGAATGTTTAAGAAAATAATTAAATATTCAAAAAAAAATTTTAATAATTATTAAATAGTTGCATTTGAAACTACAAAGATGAATTTTCAACCAAAACGACGAATATTCAATCAAAGAAGTTTAACATTATACCAAATAAGATGAATTTTTAACTAAAAAATATAAATTTTTCAGAAAAGATAATTTAAATAAGAACATGAATTCTGAACAAAAAATATAATCGGTAATATGTCCGTGACAAGACGCAACGAATTTTTATCAAAACAGGTAAATTTTTAACACAATAATTGTATTTAAAACAGTTAAATTTTTAAGCTACAGAGATGAATTTTCAACAAGAAAGACTAATTTTCAACCAGGAAGAATTATTTTCTGCTGATGAAGAGGAGTTTCTAACAAAATACATGAAATATTAACTAAAAATGATAAATTTTCAAACAAAAATGGAAAAGTTACATTTTCAGTAACAAAATTAATTTTTAATTAAAACAATAAATTTAGAATAGTAGAATTTGCAACTATGGAGATCATTTTTTAACTAAAATGATGAATCTTTGAACCAAACAAATAAAATGTTGTTAACAATGCAGTTCAACTTTCAATCCAAAATTTTAATTTTCCAACCAAAGAGATGAATTTTCAACAGATGAAGATTTTTGATTCCAGAAAGAAAAACATGTATCCACATAGTTGAACTTTTAAGGAAAACGACGACTTTTCTTAAAAAGTTGAATTGTAAACCCGAAAATACACAATTTTTAACAAAAAAATTCATTTTCCACCAAGAACTTGTTTGTTAAAGAAAAAGGGGAAATTTAAAGACAAAAATAAGTTTTTTCCCCCAAAAAGACGACTTTCAAACTAAAAAAGATCAGTTTTCAAGCACGAATTGTAAACGAAAGATACATTTTCACATATAGGAATTAATTGCACACCAAAAAATGACCTTGAAAATCTGAAACAAAATAAACTTTTAACTTTATGGTTTACCGTTTACCTAAGTAGTTGAATTTTCAATTTAAAAAAATCAAATTTCAACTAAAAATTTTATCGATAAATTTGCGCCAGAACAAGGTTTTTTTTTTAAAAAAAGTTTAAAACAAAATAGTTAATGTTTCAACCGACGAGATGAATGAACAAAATGAATGAATAAAAAAATGAAATAAGCAATATCAAACATTTTATCCTAAACTGAAACTTTATGTTTATTTTGAATAACTTTTTCGTCGAAATATTAAAAAATTAAATAAGAACAATGGACTTTAATAAAATATATAGAACATTTTATCTAAAAATGAAACGATATATCAATATTTTATTAAATGTTTCCGTATAAATATGAAAAGTTAATGAAGCAATATATTTTAAAAACCAATATCGAACATTTTGAATTAAATTGAAACTATACCTTTATTTTAGAAAAATTCTTTCGTATAAATATAAAAAATTAAATAAAAACGTTGTATTTTTATCAGAAATATTGAACATGTTATCTTAAACTGAAACGATATCTTTATTTTACAAATTCTTTCGTAAAAAAATATTTAAAAAATAAAAACTATTTATTCTTAATTAATTTATGTAAATTTAACTTTTTTATAGTTAATTAAATCTCGAATTGATTGATTAATTTGTTTATCCCAATTAATCATTTGTTATTGTATTAGGGTTACTGTTGTTAATCAATTACTAATTTATACAAACTGCTGAAATTGTTCTTATTTCAATTTCCTTTCGTATGAAACTAATTCTTCACCCCAATATAAAATTAGAATGTTTGTTATTTAATTTCAATTTTTATATTAAATTATATATTTTTTAACACAGTATTATTTTATGAAATATAATATATGTATTAAAAGAAATACATTGTTTGTTTCACCATCCTTTTTTAAACTTATTTTTTACAAAACTACTTCATATAATTTTAACATACGTATTTGGAATTCAATAATGAAATTTGGCATACTTTAAATTTATTTTCTTCAAGTTACGATTGAAACATATCATAAGTTCCCATAGCTATAAAAGAAGATTCTAAAGATTTTTTTTCACTCAATATGACTCTCATATTTGATAAGATATAAAAATTTAATTATGCTATGCATAAAACCGATTGTCATTAAAAATAATATGAATTAAATTAATTTTAAACTAATTTTGCCTATTCCTGTATTGTAAAAACAGGCTGGAAAGATTCCCAGTGCCATCTGCGCCGCACGCTTCACTTGATCGTACTGACGCACTAACGCTCACGCACAGTCGCTGCAGGGGGCTGAATGAAACCAATCGCTAATCAATCTCTCTAACAATCAACCCAGGTGGAAAGCTTCACAAAGTCAGCGAGCATCATGCTTCACAAATAAGAATAAGAAATCTTCAAAAAGTAATAACCAATCTTATGACACGCTGTTAATTAAATAGGACCATTTTTGAAGGGAAGGAAGCCAAACATATTAATTCAAGAAATTTCAGTTAGAGATCGAAGACAATCCATCGTACAAGACTCAATTCAGAGTGCCAGTTCTACCCCTTTCGCCAAACAGCCATTATTTCTGAGGATGAGGTATACGTCTAGAAGTAAATTCCAAAGAAGTCGGAGAAGAGAGTTCTGAGGAAGGAAGTAGGAAAGCGAAAATAAGCGACTAAGAGTGAGTGGAATGCGTTTCAAGCAAGCGACTCTAAGAGCTTTGTAATTTTAATTATTTCATTAGTGAAAATCCTTCGAATATACAGAAGCATTCTGAGCTCGAAATGCTGCCGGTCCTGAGAATCGGTTGGTAGCTTTTATTTTTCTTTCGTTCAGTTTGCGTTGCCGATGATTTTGCAGCCTGCAGCTCCGGCTTTTGTCCTCACTTCTTCAACTTATCTACACCAACCTATAACTAACCTTCTACTATTTCTTTTTATCTTTCTCATTCTTCCTTCCTTTCTATCTTCCTCAGCATCCCCTCAGGTCATGCGCTGCAAACGATTCCAAGAGAAACTCTCTCTTTCTCGCTCTTAACTGTCAAAGGTGAACGAAACGATGTACCGGCCGGATAGAGACGAGTCATAAAAGCCTTTTACTTTTGATATCGCCGGTGCCATTAATTATATCTGAACGCCCTAGTAGCATCCTCCCTCTTTAATAAATAGTACTCGCAATTCTAGAGTTGAAGAAAAAATATGTATCGATGAATCTGATCAATGCTGAATCTCTTTTGAATATGAATAATGGTATTCGAATAGAACCTTTTTTAAAGTTAAAAGTTTCCCGCCTGGAAATGAGTACAATTTCAAAATGCCAATTTTTAGTTGGCAGAGTCCATTTGATCACTTTCTATTCACTTGTTCTACCCCCACTGTCTCTCAGCTACGCGAGGGGAATTTGGGTAGCGAGGGACAGATATGTGACTATCAAATGGGCATCGCCCTTCTGCGCAAAAATAATTTACTGTTTTCTAAGGGGTTTTAACTTTTGAATTATTCGGCGATTTGTAAGATTCAAATAAAAAAAATGTATTTGAAACGCTTGCTGCATCTTCTTATATGTTAAAATCATTTTTCAAAAGAGGGAAAAAAGCATTTTGTAAAATCGAAATTACTATTTGAAGATAAAAAAATACCCTTCCGAGCCAAAGCGCCTTTGAATTGGGGCCATAAGAGTTTGATCAAAAAAAGTTATCCAGGTTCAAGGAAATGGATGTGGAAGTTGACTACCTCAAAGTGACAGTAACTTAAAATTGGACGAGGCTTGACTGCGGATCATGATAAAAAATTCAATTTTCTGTTTAAAAATAAAGTAAAACCATGATTTCGAGTTATTGAGTATCCTAATTCAGATAAAAAAGGTTTAATGTAAAAAAGTAAGCCAATTCCGAGAAGATTACCCGAGGATTTTGATATTAAAACATGGCTTTTCAAAATTATGTGAAAAATTTATTTTTTTTTGTATTTTCTACATTTATATTGAGTATTTAAGTATATTCTTATATTTAAATTTTTTAAAAAGAAGTCAACCGAAATAAATTCATTATACTAAAATAATCCATTTCAATGTTCAAAATCGATATGGCTACGAAAACTACTATCGAAAAGTCGACTATTTCATCAATTTTTACAAAACTCGATAGCTTTATGCAAGCAAGCTTTTTTTTTACTTCGACAGAACATAAACATATATCCCCTGAAAAAATAAGAATAGCGCTTCACTTCTTCTGAATTTTCATCCTTCAATTCCCCATTTTGAATGCAGCTAATTATTTGCTAAATATCAAAAACGATTATTTTTTTAATTAAAAAATTTCAAACCGAACTACTTAAGAATGGAATATTTGACACTGGAAGAATATTTGAATAGGATTTAAAATTAAATAAAAGCATTTAATGATGAATTTATTAATTTGACAATATTTTAAGATTGAAAAAAATATTAAAAGTCAAAGGGTCGCTTGTATTTGTTGAACTACTAAGGCTTCTGAGTTAAAACAGTTCAATGCTTTAGTTTAGAATCTGCAAATCGTTTAATTTCCCAAAAATTCAGAATCCTTCTTTCAAATTAATTATGGGTGAATTTATAATACTCGAATTTTTATTTAATATACCATTAAAAAATAAAGGTGCTGAGTCAACTTTTTCAAGAAATCAAGCTTTTTTCAAAAATTACAACTTCTTTCTTTTTTACATCTATATCAGTAAAAAATTAGGAATTTGAACATTTTTACCTTGAAATTGAGTACTTAAACATCATTCTAGGATTGAAGATATTATTATCAGATATAAAAAATATGTTTCTAATACTGAAAATATTCTCTTTTTCTGTAGAATAGTATTTGCGAAGCGAAGCTAAACTTTACGAAAAGTAAAACTGTTCATATCCAAATAATCTATGCGCTTCATTGAGACGATTTGTTGATAAGATGCATAGTTCTGGTTCTGAACGGAAAAAGTTGTATTTAACATAAAGAAATTGTGTGTTCCGTTAAAACAACATTGGGAAAATCTGGGTTAAGGGAAATACCAGACATTGTAGAACCAATTTGGTCAGTGCGGGATGGACCTCTAACGGTTCGAAAACAGAACTACGGAAGTTCAATTCTTCAGGGCCCCTCCCGATTCGGCGAGCGCACGCACGACGCACGAGTATCGAGAAAACATTGATTCTTCGCATGCTAGAGCAGAGCAAAGTAACATCGAGAACGCGTGCTGTTCGATGCTGGTATGCCAACAGTTCGGAAGTTTAAGTTAAGGTAGTAGAATGTGTCGTGGCACGCTTCTTCCGAACTGCTGGCATACCAGCATCGAACAGCACGCGTTCTTTGTGTTAGACCACGTCGCTCCCGCATGCAGAGAATCAATGTTGTTTCAATAACTCGCACGTTACACGTTCGCTAGCCGAATGGCAAAAGACCCCGAATAATTGAATTACCGTAGGTCTACCTACGAACCGATAGAGGTCCAGGCCCACGTGAACATCATTGGCTCTATAGTATATGATGCCCCCACTGCCCAGATTTTTTCCGTGTATGCAAGATAAGAACAAATATTGCTAACCGAGATTTTTATTCTTAAGAATATCTACAAATCTTCTTCAGAACATTTTCAATAAGCCTCATAGTTTTTATTTTAGGTTTTAAAAAAATACATTGAAACCAAAAAATAAGAATATTCCTACGCAGCGAATAAATTTAAAAAATAATATTATTATAAAAAAAAATCCGAAAAGATGCAGAAACACTTTCAGCTCCTAGATTTAAAATTCAAAAATTTTAAATTCGACGCTCTATGGGTTTTGTCTAAACAGAGATGGTAAGAAAAAGAAGGATACAAACCTTAATTGCCCTTAATTGCAACATTTATAATTTGAAAAAATATCCTAAATTCAAAGTTGCTCCAATCTTGAAGTTACAATAATTTAACGTGTCTAAATGATAAGTTTCCATCTAGGTAGAACGAAATAAAACTGTGCTATCTATATAAATAGTATTGGGAACACCAACGCCTTCTGAAGGAAGAACAATCAGAAATGCTTTAAGTTCCGAAATATGCCGAACAGAAGGCTCACGAATTAATCAAATTCTTAATCGCGAAATATTATTTCTCCAAATCCCAAACAGAATGGCTTAAGCTAAGTACAGTTTAAACTCTTTAAACTGCAGTTTAAAATCATGAAACATTCTGCGAAACGTTTTGTGTCAAGGGGGTGGATTTTACTTCCGCGAAAACACGTCAAAAAATATTATCGCCTAACCTAATATTTCCTAAAATACACGCTATTCGATGCGAACTTAAGCATGCAAAGTAAAGCAGGACGTTAACGACCATCCAAGTTTTCATTTGAGGAGTGAGTAGCTTCGCTATTCAGTTTTACTGTGCTTGATTAACGCTCGCGTGATGCCGTGAGAGTCCCGCAAACACGTGCCGTTCTTCGAAACATAATGTTCCTTCATGTATGTAGAATGGGTTTAAGTGTTTCCCAACGATAAACTTTAGTATCTGATTTGTAGGAAGGATTCAAATCATTTAAATCAACGTGAAAACATTGCAGAGATCAAATAGTCATGGATCCAGGGACGTGAGCCTCTGAAAACAAAAACAAGTTTCTGCTCCTCTCACTACTCATCCCGAATTTCAGAACGAGGAGAAACTTGGAATTTTTCAACTCCTGGTGCTCCATGTCAATTTAGCTTAAAACTGGAGTTTATAAGGCTGGTGTTAAAAAATCCGGTGTAAGGAGAGTTCTCCTAAATGATGGCTTTTCAGTAAGGGTAAATTTGGTCCTAAATAGTAATTTGCCACATGTATCGTTTCCACCACTACGAGTGGAATCCAGACATCTTGCAAATGAGTATTTAGGACCCAATTTTCCCTCGTTGAAGACCCCAGTCCTAAATCAAAATAGATATTTATAAATAAATCTTATATAATATGCCTAAAAATAGATTATAATATAATTTTTTAGAGGCAAGCCTTGCTCAAGCCATAATAAATGTTTTCACCAAGTCTCAAAATATTATTGTTATATATGTTATATTTCGGAATGACGAGACACATCGAATTTTTAAACTTCTGATGCCCCACGCCAACTTGGCTAAAAACTGGTGTTTATAAGGTGGATGTAAAAAATCCTATGTAACGAGTGCTCTCCTAAATCACAATAGATAGACATCTGAAACTTAACACAAATACTCATCATAGCCGAAGGAAGGTTTAACTGTTAATAATAATATACTATTCAATATTTAAGCAAAATAAAAATTCTAAAAAAGTAGATTTTGAATGGGAAGGTTTTTTTAAGGACCATATATCTCTCTTCATTCTTAAGAATCTGCGGAATTGATTGGTTCACATTGGTTAGAGTAGGACACAACACAAGAAAGTATTGTTTAATACTCCTTCCCATGGTCTTCGAGAACCTAAAGTCCGGACCAAAAGTCGAGGCACCTCACTTCTTTTCATTGCAGTTCGTTCAAAAGTAATATTTGAATTGTTAAATAAGAAGCATCTGACAGCTTAAAGTCATTCGAATTTAACGAAATAATAACTTTTTTCCTTACCAATTTTTATTAGTACACCAAGCTCTCGGTTTAGTAACGGTGTCGGGGGTTGCCTTCAATTAGCCTTGATACTAAATCCGGTGAAACGAAACGTAAACAGTCAGGGCCATCTCTACCGTTTACAATCGGAATACATAATATTGCACAATCTCCGCATGTGAGTAGCCGCGCACTACACTTTCACACGTCTCTCGCCTCGTAAGCTTAGAAACTTAGGGAGGGGCATAGTTCTACGAATTATTAAACGGAGGGTTACTCAAACGCGGTTCTGGTATAGTTACAGGGCGAAGCATTTAAAAAAACAGCGTTTTGCGGCCCTCTTTTTCAAGCATCGACTTTCAGCTGTTCCCAGAAAACCGTTTACGTTGGGAAAATGTGAAGAAAAAAAATGCACAGGTATTCTTTAAATATTCTTTCATGCAATATATTTTTCAAAATTCTGAAATATTTAATAATTTATTATACTTTCCCCGGTAAATCATTTATAAATACTTTATCTTGAAAACGAATGCAGATAGGAAGCCGTTTAATGACACCATAGGTGCAGTTGTTTCATACGAGTGCCCTGCAATAATTAAATTTATGATTAAATTATTATTGTGCAAGAAATATTCTATTGAATGTTTATAACTTTATTTAACATTCGAACGTGAGCAGCACAGTGGGACAAGCGGTAAAAAAAAAGTATTATTAATTTTATTGTAAGTTTAATTAGTGGACTGCACTCTTATCACAAAATTGTACAATTAGAGCCATTAAACGACTACCTATCTTCATTTGCTTCAAAGATAAGGTATCTGAAAATTATTATTATCATTTCAGAACCTAAATAAATTTATTGCATTAAAGAATGTGAAAAGAATATCTGAGAATTTTTTTATATTTTTCCTAACGTGAACCACTTTCTTGGAATCGGTGAAAGTGGAGGGTTGAAATGGGAGGCAAAAGAACCATATTTTTGGGATGTTCTGCCCTCTAGCTGTTAACAAAAAATTTGTAGGATGGAAGTGATCATGCCCTTGAATTCGGAAGACTTTTCAGCTTTCAGATGGATTTTTTAAACATTTCAGAAATTATTTTGAGTCTTGTTGATACCGGCGAATATGTTTCTAATTGCGGTGTACTAAAAGAATATCCACAAAAAAACTACATAATTGATAATTATACAAAACTAAGCAGTTTACAAAAAATTGAGAAATTGTAAATACTAAAACTGAAAACTCCTAAATTTTGAGGATTTAATTACGGCAGCAAATTTAGTGGAAAGTATCATTCAAAATAATTAATCATGCAAAAATAGATAAATAAGTTACTAAGCAAAAATGTTCCGATTTTAAAAAATGTAACTGCACCTGGGTTGTTTTGTCCGACTGTCTCTTTATACATAGTTATCCCGTAATCATCCGGGGTGTGCTTATATTTTTTAATTCTAAGCATTTTTGCTTGGTAATTTATTTACTTATTTTTGCATAGTTAATTATCTGGAATGATCTTTGGCATTAAATTCACTTCTGTAGTAGTTTCTTGAAAATCAAAGTATGTCAATTGCTTTAAGATAAGTACAATGCTGTTAAAAATTTTAAGGAATTTCAAAAGATTTGCAGAACTTTGCGACATTTTAAGAAATTGCGCAAAAAAGTTAATTAAGCGATTAATTATTATTTATTATACAATTCAAGGGACTTCAGAATATATTGAAGACTGCAAAGAATATTTCTAAAAATATTTTAATAGATATATTAGAGATTTAAATAGATAATAAAAATTCGGAATTTGAAAAAAAATATTTATATAAATTGCAAAGAACTTCACAAAAATGAAATTATTTTGTAAAATTTATAATATTTGAAAATAATTCAAAACATTTTATTGAATATTCGGGTTTGGAGAATTTCCTTAAATTTTAAAAGATTTCAATGGATTTTCTT
Source organism: Druon quercuslanigerum (assembly GCA_010014905.2). Lineage (NCBI taxonomy): Eukaryota > Metazoa > Arthropoda > Insecta > Hymenoptera > Cynipidae > Druon > Druon quercuslanigerum. The sequence continues at coordinate 9,731 of JAAAKG020171924.1, forward strand.
CATAAGATTCTGAAGGATTTCAGTAATTCAAAGAAATGTGAAAGATTCTCCATTAGGTTTTTTAATAAATCTCCCAGAATGTTAAAGGACTTTTCAGGGCTTAAGATATTTTAAGAGATATTATGCAATATCCTTAGATTTTACGCAATTTCACGAGAATTTAACGAATTTTATAATAATATAATGTATTTCAAAGATTTAAAAATATTTTCAAATATTTATTTTGAGGGATTTTAAAAACTCTTATTTTTCCAATTAATTTTCCATTATTTGAGAAAACATCGTCAGATCGCATACAATGCTACGGCTTTCTCAAATTATTTTTTGGATTTCAATATATTGTAAAGATTTTAAATGATTTTACAATATTTATAGAGGTGCCAATTGGAATTTTAAATAATTGAAAGTATTTTAGTATGATTTAACGGGTTTAACATTTTTTCTCTTTAATTTTTAGAATTTTTTTTATAAATTGATGTTAAAAAAGTCTCAAATATCGTAAGATATTTAATTAATTTTTAACAAAGAATTCAATGGTGACCTTTATTTAATCTTGAAGGGTCAAACTTAAAAAAAACTTGAAACCTCTTTTTTACATCGGCCATTAATAGAACTGGAAATTTTAAGTTTAAATATAAGCCCTGATCATTGCTACATTGTAATCTTGAAGATGACTTTAAGGTTGTTTAAACTTAAAAAAGCACTTCATTCCTTTTGGTGAAGGTCAAATTGGACCTATGATCTGAGTACATATTCGAACATGAAATATACAACTCGTTTGATTGCTGATGTAAAAACTGGGTTTCCAGTAAAAAATTGACCTTGAAATGACCTGGAAGGTTATCGTCAAGTTCATGTTTAATGTCACTACTGAACACGCTTTGTTAAAAATAGTAAATTTGCTCGTTACAAAAAAATTTAAAAATCTTCTATTCCCAGAGTTGCGCAGACCTTGTTTCAGTTCAAATGACCTTAAAGTGATCTTCAAGGTTTTTTAAAAGTAAAATTTACAAAAAAATGAAAAGCTCCTTTTTAACATCGGCAATCGAAAGAGCTGTAAATTTTACGTTTGAATATGTACTTAGTTCATAGGTCAAATTTGACTGTGACCCAGAGGTATGCAGAGCTTGTTTAACTTTAAATCACCTTAGCGTGACCTTCAATGTTACAACGTATCTATGACCTGGGTACATATTTGAACGTAAAATTTCCTACTCCATGGATTGCCAATGTAAATAATAGGGTTTCCATTTTTAAGAAGAGTTGACCTTGAAAAAATCTTGAAGGAGATCTTCAAGGTCAAAATAAAGGTAACACTCAAAAAATGGTTAGTTGCAACAAAAAGTTCTTTATGAGTAGAGACGGCATTAGCTACAAGAACTTCTTTGATTCGCCGTCAGTCCTTCTATGTAGGTTATGTTGAAATAAAAGTAGTAAAGGTGAACACATGTGGAAAATATTGAAGAGCATCGTATGGATCATAATTTGTTTATAAACGTAAAATCTGTGTTAAAAAGACACTGATAGAAAGCGGGAGCTGTAAGGACTACACCGAAAAATTCGAATGTTTAGTAAAAATTCTTTATATATGAGGAGTTTTCTCATTTATCGCTTTTCGGATGGAGTTAGCTTTGAATATTCTATAATACATCAGTGTGAAAATTCAATTTGCCAGCGGGATAAATATAATTATATGAATAATAAGATAATATAAGATTGAATAGTAATATTATATAAGATTATATGATAGTAAGTAGTAAGGGTAACTACTAACTACTACCAATCTTGCGAATAAAAGTAGTAGCCTCAACCACTTTAATAGCAGCGGCATATATTACAACATAAAATAGCTGGGCCTACTACTTTGTTAGTTGTTATTCTATTTTTTCAGTGTTCTATTGAATTGCTCGTTAAAAGAAACTTTAAAAATGACCTTGACTTCCCTGAAAAATATCTTACCTGAGGAAATATTCAGCCATCCCGGGATTTTGTGAAACCTTGTATACAGCAGTTTCCGAGGTTTCACCCCCCATGTTAATCCAAACATAGAAATAAGCACCTAATTAGAAGTAAAATATAATGATCAAAAGTGTACTCCATACAGGAAAAACGAAGTGTTCATTAAACACTAATTTCAGGGTACGATTTACATGCAACAAGGGAATTTATTAATTATCTCCATGTCTAAAGGTAATGCCTTCCCGTTTCGGTAACTAGGGGTGTTAATTACAAAACATAACAAAGAAAAAAGTTCCTTATTTCGCATCCCAAGATTAAGAGATATTTGAATCACAATGACAGTAAATTATATTTATGAAAAAGATTTTTCTTTCTATCTACCTAATAGCTTATTAGGAAAAAACCAGACGCTCGGAGGTTCTGTCGTTCGGTTCCCAGTAAAACGGAAGTAAGTAGACCTTCCTGGAGAAAAAAATTTGATTTAAAAATTTATTTTCCTTCTGGTCAGAAATGACTTTAAGCATTTTTCTGTTTTTTGAAAATATTAGTTGATCGATAGTGTTTATTTCTAATTTCACGGATTATGCAATGATATATACACTGATAGATGATAACTGTCTCTGATTATAATGCAGATTTATTTAAATTACTCGTATCATAAAGTTAACATTTGGCTTGAGGTAGCGTGTATTTCTCAAAAAGATTCTTCTTTCGATCTCTCTAATAGTGAGTAGATCTTTTTTTACAAAAAAAATTTTATTTAAAAGTTTAAAAAAGGTTATTTTCCATCTAGTCAGAATTGACGTTAAATATTTTTGTGTTATTTGAAGAGTTATCTCTATGGATAGTGTTCATTTATATATGATATCTACAATGATACCTATACTATATATATCTACACTGTTCTATGATAACTGTCTCTGATGATAATACAGATTCCTTTAAAGTAAATACTGTACTTATTTTATCTTATTTATCCTGATTTCTTTTATTGGGAATCTCGGGAGGTGATTCTGGACGAGTTAGGTAGTTATTTGAATTTCAGGAAATGCAAGTTTCTCGCGACATTAACCCATAATAAAGCACGGCGTAGATAATCGAATACACGACGTGTAACAAGCCCCCAGCACCTCTTGGTACAAGGGTCGCGGGGCGCTGTGGTAATTTAGGTACCATGGGTTTGGTCAATAGCCAATTCCTATTTGGCTTCCCTCCAAGGGTCCAAACAAACCGGCCACATCGCCGCGAAAAGGCAAAATGTAAACCACCCCCTCGGAAAGCAGACGTCCACGAACTTGTCCGAAACGACGAGGACGTTGTCGGCGGTCAAATCGACCCCGTGTAACATTCCTCTCCTACACGACGGATATGTACGAGTCTCTCGATTCTGAGGGTCTTTCCTCCAGATATAACGACCGTTTTCGGAAAATGGATGGCCGTATTTGTGCAGGAACAAGCCGCTCCTTACGAGGTCCTTATCCGCTAAGGGGGTGGGATTTGTGGCAGGGGGAGAGATCTAAGAAGCCATTTTCCCTGTCGGGCTAAAAATGTGTCCGCTAGTATGCCGCGATCGTCCTGCTGCCTTCAGAAATTCCGGTCACGGTTCCTACATTATTTTCTTACGACGACAAATGTCGGTTTCACCTTCTATGTATAATAAAATGTCCGGCGCGGAGATCGCTCTGATCCCTACCTGAAAACGCAATATTAAGTGGATGAATTATGTATAAAAAGTGGCTGATTAAATATGAGTTTGCGAGTATAACCACTGTAGCGAAAAGTTTCTACGTAACAAAGTTGTAATTTGATGTGAAATAATTAGCGGATAGTGAACCTCAATTCAAATTTGTAGATCGCGGAATGCATAAAGAGAAGTTTAATATGCAATCCTCTCTAAACTAAATTTTATCTTGTTTCAGCGTATTTGCTAGGAGATATCAAATCTAATTGAAGTGATATCGCTTCTTTTCAATAGATCAGTTATATATTAAAAAATCAGCACTGCTGTCGAAAATACGACTAAGCTCAAATTTATGTGCAAACATTTGGGGTTATCCATAAATTCCGTAACAGCCTTTTTGGGGGAAGGGCCGCAAAAATGATACAATCAGTTAGGGGGCGTTCACATATTAATTAACGCATTTTCTTGCCATTTTTAACCCACCAACCCCTCTACGTAACGCTTTTTCTACAGTAAATGTATGTAACTTTAATATAGGCTCTGCGCTATAGCAGAACCCCCTTCCCCCATATGCGCTTTACGTAATATGTGAACGCTCCCTTACGTATGGTATAACATTAAAGTTCATTAATTACAATAAAATACAGTCATAGCGTTATAAAGACTTCAATGTCTGCATAATTAAATTAGTAGTTTAATTTTTCCATCATTCTATAGAAAAATACTCATAAAAATGATCAGTTTTTACCGCTTTGGAAATTACTGCTACCCCTGAATTGATTAAATATTTTTGATGTAGCTTTGGCTTTGCACTATCTACTAAACACATAACTTATACATTTGGTTATCTACTTTTATATATTTTATGGAAAATTGAATTGAAAGTAAAAATATCTAAGAAACTTCAATAAAGAATTTTCTTATTCTGAGTTTTGGTTATAAATTGAAAGTCAATAGATTTGATACAATATTTGAGAAAATTCTCTAATCTCGTTTCATTAAATTTTACTTAGCGTTCAATATGATCACAATCGTTCTTCAAATATTATAAAATGCAATCATTAATCTTTGAGTAATTTGTATTTGGATTACTTTTATTTAAATATAAAATTTTATTACAGTAGGAATTGCAGGCAAAGAAATTTCTCTTGATGCAAAGAAATGATGATTTGTTCCAATAAATTTTTTTTTTTAATTTTTAATGAAAATCTTTTTTTTTTTACTTTTGGGTAAAAAAAACATATTTTAGAGAAACGTTTCCTTTAAGGGAGTACTCTCTGTAATAGAATAACAAATGAAAATCGTTTGGTATTTCGACGACAGTTGTAATAAAATGCACTGGGTTTAAATTTTGGAACCTTTCAGAACTTTGTAGTCGAGAAATCAATTATTCAAAGAAGAGAGAAATCAATTAAAAAAGATTTAATTTCTAACTCTGATTTTAATAGCTTAATTTCAAAGATTTACAGTTGAAGACTTTCCAATTTAAAAAATTTGTAATTCAAAATTCTCAAATTCGAATAGTATTGAAAAATAAATATACAGTTTTCAATTTAAACTTTTCCAAATTGAAGAAATTTAGAAAGTTAAACATCAAAATTTGAGATTTTTTATTTTAAAATTGTTCAAATTAGAAAGACTTCAATTTGAGATATTTGTAATTTTAAATGCTTTCTTTAAAGTGGTGCAATTTTTAATATTTGAAATTAAAATTCATTTAATTAAATAAATTTTTTAAACTAAGAAGTTCTTTAATTATAAATAGTAAAAATTACATCAGTGATTTATTTTTTGGACATTCTTTTAAATTTTTACACAGTTCGCACACTGGGAAAAAAACACTTTTTAGGGACACAAATCAGCCGACTCCTCAATTTTCAACAAATCAGACCTTTTTTTTAATACTAATGAAGAACCGTTCTTTAACTTAGAGTTGCAACTTTTTTTAATTTTTAATTTAATAATTTGTTATTTAACCTAAACTTTGCAATTGGTTATATTTGCGATATTTACTTAGCCCCATTCATCGATATTTCTTCACAAAGGTGTAGAATTATTAAAGTTACTTTTTTTGACTAAAAATGTAACTTGTAGATTTCATACCCTGAATTTTGTTAATTGTTATAAACAAATTAATGGATATAACTATTAACTGCTGAATTTTCGGATTTCTAATGTATTACTTACATTATTTTGTTATAAAATGTGAAGAATCAATTTTTAATTGCAAACAAGCACCAAATAACAATTATAGATAATAGTTTAAACAATTTTTATTAACAAATTTACCTATTTGGCATATCTATGCTTCGAAAAATTTTATTTTCTGTGGAATCATTTATTTTCATCTAAAGAACAAGATTATTACACATTAGAGTTCCATGAAACAACATTTATTATTTTTATAAACAATTTCAAAAATCCAACAACATTTATTATTGTTAGAAACAAATCATACAATCAAATTCACTTATTTTAGTGTCACTACGATTGGCTATATTGATATAAAAACATATTCCCTGGCAATATTCCAGCTTCTCTACCAAACGTAAAAAATTGCAACGGAAAAATTGCAATTTGTTTGTAAAAATTGTTTATAACAATGACAAATGTTGTTTTATGGAACTCTTATGTATATTATTCTTGTTCTTCACATGAAAATAAATTATTCAACAGAAAATACAAATTTTCAATGCACAGATATGTCGAATAAGTGAAATTGTTCATAAAAATTGTTTATAACAATGACTAATGTTATTTCATGAAACTCTAATGTGTAATATTCTTGTTCTTTAGATGAAAATAAATGAGTCCACAGAAAAAAAAAATTTCGAAGCATAGATATGCCAAATAAGTGAATTTGTTTATAAAAATTGTTTAAAATATTATATACCATTGTTATTTGGTGATTGTTCGCAATTAAAAATTGATTCTTTACATTTTAATAACAAAATTTATGTAAGTAATACATTCTAAATCCGAAAATACAGCAGTTAACAGTTATATCGATGAATGGGGCTAAGTAAATATCGCAAATATAACCAATTGCAAATTTTAAGTTAAGTAACAAACTCAAAAAACCTGCACCTATACGTTAAAGTACGGTTCTTCATGAGTATTTATAAAAAAGCTCTTATCCGTTGAAAATTAAGAAGTCTGCTGATTTTTGTCCCAAAAAAGTGCTTTTTTCCCACTGTGGGGCGCCCAGGCTCAAGTGTCCGGACTTATATAGCTGTACATATGTTTCCCTACATGTAAAGATAAAAAGAATGGTATTTTAGGTGGCTTGAGTAGCAAGGAGCTTATTTGTATTTAATGAGACATAACTGGAAATGTTTGAGAAAATAAAGAGAATGGTCAAAAGAAAACTCCCACATTTTTAGAAAAGTGCAGTTGTTTGCTCTTTATATTTTCTTGAGATTTTAAACAGACAAATTTCATATTGCAAATGTTGAAACTCAATTTTGCAATTAAAACTCACAAAAGTGAATAAGATTATGTTTAGAATAATTGAAATGATAGTATTTAAAGTTAAATTAAAATAAGTCTCAATTTAAATATAAACTATTCCAATTGAAATCCTTTTAATTTAAAAATGTATCTTATAATTAGAAATATAAGGTTATCATTCTGAATCGAATTAATTATAAATTGTACAATTTCCAACGCTTAAATTCAAATTTGTTTAATTCCCAGCGCTGCCAATTTATATGTGTCTAATTTTTAAAATTTTAAACTGAAATTATTCAGTTTTAGATGGTCTTGGAATTAGAAAAAATAATTATTAAATTTGTATAAACATTGTTTCAAATAAAATAATAAAGCATTTTAGGGCTTTCATGTCTAATCTTGAAAATTTCGGCCTCTGAAGTTTTAAATATTTTATTAAAAACTTTATTTATTTTAAGGACATTTATTTTTAAATCCTGAAGTTTTAATTTGTATTGATACTGAAGGCTTCAAATTAGTAATTTCCCAACGAGTAAGGGTATCGATTTAAAACAAATCTCAACTCTAGCAGGGCTTATTTCACAAGTTTTAGGTTTCTAACGTCATTGATTTTTAATTATTTAATTCATGATATTTCTACCTAAAATTATACAATTTGCAATGCTAAAAATGCATAAGTCTTAAAATACTAAGGCTTTAATTTCCTAATTATACCATTTTATTGCATAATTTTACTTTAAATCTAAGTTTAAGTGATTAAAAAAAGCATTGAAATAATAAGGCGTTGACAGGCTTGAAATAAGCATTAAAAATGGAACATTTAAACATTTTCAACATTCTCTGAGAGCCTTCTCTGAATTGAAATTTCTCTTCAATCAACTAAGAATAAGAAGCCTTCCCAAACTTTGAGCTTTGACCCTTAAAGACCTTAAATTGATGCTGCTCAGTTGATTCTAAATTCGAAGCGTTTCCAATTGTATCTGTCGAGGCCCTCTCTCTCTAAATTTCATCCAGTGATAATTCTCTGATTGAACTAGTCCGACGTACGTCACTAACTCAAATAAAAAGTGCTGATAACCATGAGACTCGTAACATATATAATGAGACTCGCACATGACATCATCCCAGAAGATTGAGCATTTGTATTATCCGAACGGGAAAATCAACCAGCGTGAAATAGTCACTGAATTCCACGTCGAATCGAAATGTATAACAGCAAAAGTTAGACGATAACTTTTCATCCTAGTCTCCAGTTGCTCACAGTTTCTATAACCGAAGTTGCTACACGGCATGTTTTGTTTCAAACTCAGTATCTGCTTATATATATACAGGAATAAACGGAAATTTTAGCTTCAGCACGTCCATTCCAAAAAGACTATAAACCTTTTTGGTAAAATATGAGAATTCTGAAGATATATCAGGGGACAGTACTCTCATAAGCTGATTCTGTAAAATCGTCACTGGTTAAACCAGTATCCTGAACAAACCAGAAGGTAACTCAAATAAAAAAGCGTTACTGAATATACCAGTTACGTCAAATAATAGATTGAACTTCTGAATTCACTAATTAAACTAGTGACCAAATTCCAATTTGTGAGCAAGTGGAATCTCACCAAGTATCACACAGTTCTGTCAGTTTCAACCAGTGAAATATCACTGGTTTATTTCAAGAGAGTCTTTCTCCTGAATCAGTAATTATCCCAAAATGATGATTTAACAAGAAATTTTTTTTAAAGTTAGTTTTAATTCAAGACCTGTGATTCATATTTCGTTTGCACTAATGCAACGGAATAATTTTCAGGTCAAACTTGTTTTCCAATTTTGTATATGCTTCTGGATACCAGACATCCAGAAGTCCAGAGGAATCCAGTGTAATTAGTGTCAAAGAAATTTTAATTGTGACCATTTTTCACGCAATCAGAACATGCAATAGTATTTTAAGTTTGAAGAGTGGTGCCAAACTGCTTTTCAATAGTTATATTGCAATAATTTTTTCAACTGTTTAATTTTTGTTATTATTTCATGTCCATAAAAATACTTATCTAATACAAAATTTTGATTTTGCTTACTTTAAAAGTAATATTTAGACAAATGGTAAATTAAAAAAAAACAATTACAAATTAAAATAATTAAAATTTTAATATTGCAGACTTCCTACCTAAAATAATGCCCTTAAAGCGCATAAATAGAGTGATTTTTAACGAAAATAGCACAATAAATTGTTTTAAATAAGAATAATGTAAGTAAAATATTGAATTGATTATAAAACGCCTTGAATTGCTCAGTTTTCACTTAAAAATATTGAAATTTCAACCAAATAGATGAATTCTTAACTAAGAAAATTAGCTTTTTTTCTAATATAAGAATATATAGAATAGTTAAATTTTGAATTAAAACCATTAGTTGAAAAAAAATCTTTTAACAAAGTAGTAAAATTTCAAACAAATAGATGAGTTTTCAATAAAATAGATGAATTTTTAGGTCAAAATATAATTTTTAACCAAAAACATAAATTTTCCACAAAAAAGATAAAACAATTAATTTTCAACAAAAAAAAAACAAACAAATTTGATGCGAAATAATTTAATTTGTAACCATAAAAGGTAAATTTTCAACTAAAATTATAAATCATTAACTTACAAATCAGTTTTTAATAAAATAGTTGAAACTGCAACTAAAGCTAATTATTAATTGTAAATATAACATCTACTTCTTCAACAAAAAAAGAGACAAATTTTACCTCAAAAAACATGGATTTGAAACATAAAAGTTAATTTTCGACCAATAAAACTAACTTTTTAACTAAGGAGTTTAATTTTCAAACAATAAAGGTTCAGTTTTTACAAAAAAAAGTTAAATTTTCAGGAAAAAAACGGTGATTTTTTTCTGAAAATTTAAATGTTTTCGAAAACCCTTGACTTTTAATCTAAAAAAGAGAAATTTTAAAGAAAAATTGTATTTTGAACCAATCGAATGTAATTAATACAATATAAAGTTTGAGTTTTAATTTCAAGAAAATAAATTATCAACAAAAATGAATAATTTTCAACTTAAAAATTTTGTACTGAAAGTAAATCAATTTTTTCGTTAAAATAGAACAGTCAAATTTTTAGTTAAAAAAATTAATTTTCAACAAAGAAAACGAACGAATTTGCAGCGAAATAATTTAATTTGCAACCATAAAAGGTAAATTTCTAACTAAAACTATAAATCATTAACTTAAAAATCAGTTTTTAACAAAATAGTTAAAACTTCAACTAAAGCTAATTATTGTCAATAAACCATGTACATCTTCAATAAAATAAGACAAAAATTTTACTTAAAAAAACATTAATTTTCAACATAAAAGTTAGTTTTCGACCAATAAAGCTAACTTTTTAACTAAGGAGTTTAATTTTACGCCAACAAAGGTTCATTTTCTACCAAAAGAGATACATTTTCATGAAAATAGGTGATTTTTTTATCTGAAAATTCAAATGTTTTCGAAAGCCCTCGGTTTTTAATCTGAAAAAGAGGAATTAAAAAAATGTATTTTCAACCAATGTAATTTAACCAATACAATATAAAGTTTGAGTTTTAATTTCGAGAAAATAAGTTTTTAACAAAAACGTAGCCTTTTAAAGATAAAAAATCATAAGTTTAAGAAAAAATTTGATTTTTGATTTAAAAAAATTAAGTTTTAAGCCAGAAATTGAATTTTGAATCTGAACGAACAATCGTTAAATAGCTTTAAATTTTCGTTAGGACGTAAAAATTTATTTTCTGCCAAGGAAAATGACTTTCCTAAAAAAAAAAATTGAATTGAAAAAAAATTTTCAACCAAATAAATTAAACTAATTAAACTTTTACCCAAAAAAGATTCATTCGGTACTAAAAATACAATACAGCAGACTTTTCCACAAAAAAGTATTAACTTTCAAACCATAACAGTTGGATTTGATTTGATTTAAAGGGAAGAGGGGAATACGGGAAAGATGGTAAAGTCTGATATTAAATAGCTTTTTCGTACCAGAGAGTACTATGGGTTCCATGATAGATGAATTAATTAAAATTTGTTTGAAGATAAAATCTAAAATAAAATGCATTAAAGTTACTGAAGTGGCTTTTTCTTCAAACTCCCTCTCCTATAATTCCCTTCCTCTCACCGCCCCCTTTTGTAATTCTTTCTCCTCATCTAGTGTCACTTCATTCTTCCCCCCAATATTTTTCCCTTACTTTCCCCACTTACTCTGTCCTAATTTCTCCTATTTTTCTTTACTCCCCCTTCCTTAAGTTACTCTTGCTTCCCCGATCCCACTAAACCCTCACGTCTCTTACCTTCCCTTCACTCATTTCCCCTACTACTATCTCATTTCCTCTAATTTCTTCTACTTCTGATACACTTATTTCCCCTCACATCCCCTATCTTTCCTTTATTTCCTTATACGTCCTCTACGATTGACGAATAGACGGACGGACACCCCACTGAAACTATTAGGGTTTCTGGCCGTGACAACAAAGTTCTAAAACGTAAATAAAATGTGACTTTATAAACAAGACACCAAGATTGACTTAGGTGATTCTGTGGCAGCCCTGAGTGAACATAAAAAAATATTCACAAAAAAAAAAAATGAATTCATAGTAAAGCCAATCGAAGTACATAATATTAATTTAGATAATAAATACTTCTGACTAGTATTCCTTTGGGGGTAACCTTCAATATACCTTCAATATTGGAGGAACCAGAATAATTTAAACTGACCAAGGAAGTGATATCACTTGCAGAGAATTGTTGTCGAAGTTCTAAGTCGTTAGACGTGCGGTATTCGTGGCTTGTTTCAACCTTAAGGGTGTCAAACCACATCGGTAATTCCTTTGCTCTTTTGACTTGCGATTAAATCGATCTGAGGTACTTTGATAAAATAATGACGATCGAGGTTGGTTCTCAACTGACCGATAGTTCATTTGGCCTACTTTTCATTCTGCGTTACCTAATGGGTAAATCGGCATAAGACCAACGGGATAACATTCATTACTCTATAAAAATTTAACAAGGCATGGAATTGATCATCGTGTCTTTATTTATATACTTATCATAAAACGCGGTGATTTGGGACAATTGGGGTAAATTTGGATATGCCTAAATTGATACCTTAAATGACTTAAGGGGATTTTAACCAGAATCTAGAATATCTTCGACTCTTAACTGGTGCTAGTTTGTACATGAACCCCTTATTAAGTAATTAAATATATCAATTTAGTAATGTCCGAAGTTAGCTTAAACATTCGAAATTACGCCGTTTGACGGAATTAATATCTTAATAAAATATTGATTTGAGAATTCATTAATTTCTAACAAGATGTGTTTCGACGGGTTTATCCCGTTTGTCGAAGTAAGACCCATGATGGTTTTATGATGTAATATTATAATGTTCTTATATAATGTTATATCTTAAGATGTGCAAATCTTATGATTTAATTCTTTAGTATTTTATGCATTGAAAAAGTTACTTTTGAAAATATGCAGCAAGGAGTAAAAGGTTATTAAAAATAGCTATGGTTGCGGTATGACTTCTTATTTGTTGACATTCCACTAGGTCAAAATTGTTTTCTGCATAATTTTCAAGATTTCATATTACAGCGTCATTTAATAAAATAGATTATCTGATATAAAGAAGAACTCCAATGAATAATGAACATCCATCTTATTCGCAAAGTCGCTTTTTCCCCGGAAATCGGTCTTTCCCCCATCTACACTACCCCGGCAGGCTGATTTGAAAAATTCAGAATAGAGTTAACAGTAGACAAAATTTTGAAGAATAGTAGAAAAATGAAATTTCGGCAGGTCCTTTCGATTGTTTTAAAACACCGTATAAGCTATGCAATTTTTAAATCCCTTGAAAACTCCCTTGAATTTTTTAAATCCCCTAAAGTCTTAAAAATCACTTCAAATCTGCAAAAATCCTTTGAAATTTAAAGGTTTAGGTCTAAAATAAACTAAAGAAAACAATAAATATATATATATATGTTTATTTATATGTTATATGTTTATATATATGTTTTTTTTATTCTATTTTTTAAACCAAATTATTAATCTGTGCATTTAGTTGAAACTTCAAAAAATTGAACTGTTTTTAAGGATGGAAAGTTTGACCGTTTTTTTGAAAATGCATAATGTTTTATCAAAATTGAATTCTTACGCTGTTTATTTCGAAAATTTTAATGAATTAAAAAGGATGCGAAAGGAGATACTTTTCTGAAATTATACTTCGCAGCATTATTAGGACGCAGGAAATGTGACGTACTTGTAACGGAACTCTCAATATGTGGAAATCGCTTTGTCGCTTTAAATCAGTCTTAAAAGACTCTTAAAAAATCCAGTTTTGTACTTGAATAACAAGAGAAAGAAAAAACCAAATAGAAAATTCTAAAGTTTTAATATTTGTTCCTCTTTAAATTGTGATTCGGTATGCAGAAAATAGAATATTATGAAACCTACTTAAAGATAAGTGAGTTACATCAATTTATTACAATTTTTCGATGAAAAAGAAATTTTAAATTTAAAAAAAAATGCTGAGATTTTGCTCGTTGGTGACCTTCTCAGTATAAAAATGTGAACCTAAGACGACTCTCTCGGTACCTCCCCCCCCCCCCCCCACCCAACCCTTCCTTATTAACTGTAGTTTGATGGGACGGTAAAGGTGGTAGTTGGGCATATAATATAAAAAATGGATAATACAAATAGTGAAATAGCCTCGGAGAGGACTGAAACTTTAATTGGCATCGGGCATGCACACGGTAAATGTAAAAGTCAATTTTCAGGCGACCAATGGAGAATGGGTGTTTGGAATGTTAGGGGGTGAATGATATCAAGTTAAAAGAATTAAGAAAATCTTTTCACGTAAGGAAACTACATATTTTATGTGTGGCTGAAACAAAGAAAAAGGGATGCGAAAGGAGGGATATAGAAAAAGGGATGTTCAAGGGCGGATTTGAAGTAAGGTCGGGAGTAGATAGTGAATCACATCGTAGGCAAGGAGTAGGTCTGATTTTGAATGGAAGATGCGAAACATCATCTCGGAGATCATGGTTTCGTATCTCCCAGATTACTGTGGGCTAGAATGAAAGTAGCAATCAAAAGATGATTTATCATAGCATGTTACGCACCAGTTGATAGTGATCCCAGAGAAGTAAAAGACGCCTTCTGGGACACTTTAAATAACACGATAAATATTTGCGATCATGGTGAAAGAATAATTCTGCTAGAAGACATGAATAGATGGGTGAGCATTCAAAATTAGGACACAGAAAGAGTACTAGGTAATTTCGGGCTTCTAAGAACAAAATATAACGGAGATAAATTAGTTGGCTTATGCTTAAAAAGGGGTCTATTTATTACAAATGCTTGGTTTAGGCATAAAATTATACACATGTACACCTGGTCTAAAGGAAATAACCACAGTATAATTTTTTACATATATACACAGTATAGTTTTTGCGTATGGAAGACTAAGAGCGCTAGTCAAAGATACAAGGGTCAGGAGCGGTTCTGAATGCAATACTAATTATTACCTTCTGATCTCAAAAATTAGCTTAGGTCGGGCAGGGAGAAAAAAGAGAATTGAGAAAATAAAACAAACGCGAATCAAAAATGAGCAGCTACAGAAACCGAATGTACGAATAGATTTCCAAAATAAGATACTCGAGAGCATAGATAAGGCGACTTGGGAGGCGCTTATACGAAATTTTAGTTCATGTTTTAACCCTGGCTATATAGCATTATGGAATTTTCCTTAGAATTGTTCAAAATTCATAAGTTTATTTGGTAGAAAATTTGTCTGTTGAAAATAAAATAGAATACATGCATTTTCACTTAACTGCCTAAAAGAATATTATAATTGAAGAGATATTTTCAACCAAAAATGGAATTGTGTAATTTTCAGATTAAAAAATTAGTTTTCACAATATAATTAATTTTTGTAACCAAAGTAAATAAAATAGTCGAATTTTTAGATAAGGAATTTAGTTTTTAACAGAATAATTACTTTTTTAATCAAAGTAAATAGAATAGTGGAATTCTTAGATTAAAAAATTAGTTTTCAACATCATAATTCATTTTTAAACTACAGTAAATGGAATACTGGAATTATCAGATTAAAACATTAATTTTTAAATAATTAATTAATTTTTGTAACCAAAGTAAATAAAATAGTCGAATTTTCAGATTAAGAATTTAGTTTCTAACAAAAGAATTGCTTTTTTAACCAAAGTAAATAGAATAGTGGACATTTTAGATTAAAAAATTAGTTTTCACAATATAATTAATTTTTGTGATCAAAGTAAATAAAATAGTCGAATTTTCAGATTAAGAATTTAGTTTTTAACAGAATAATTGCTTTTTTAACCAAAGTAAATAGAATAGTGGAATTCTTACATTAAAAAATTAGTTTTCAACAACATAATTCATTTTTAAACTACAGTAAATGGAATACTGGAATTATCAGATTAAAACATTAATTTTTAAATAATTAATTAATTTTTGTAACCAAAGTAAATAAAATAGTCGAATTTTCAGATTAAGAATTTAGTTTTTAACAAAAGAATTGCTTTTTTAACCAAAGTAAATAGAATAGTGGGCATTTTAGATTAGAAAATTAGTTTTCAACAGCATACTTCATTTTTAAACTACAGTAAATGGAATACTAGAATTATCAGATTAAAACATCAATTTTCAACAAATTAATTAATTTTTGAAACCAAAGTAAGCAAAATAGTCGAATTTTCAGGTTAAGAATTGAGTTTTTAACAAAATAATTGCTCTTTGAACCAAAGTAAATGGAATAGTGGACATTTTAGATTAAAAAATTAGTTTTCTACAACATAATTTATTTTTAAACCACAGTAAATGGAATACTGGAATTTTCAGATTAAAACATTAGTTTTCAACAAAATAATTTATTTTTGAACCAAAGTAAATGGAATAGTAGAATTTTTAAATTAAAAATTATTTTTCAACATAATAATTCATTTTCGAACCAAAGTAAATGGAATAGTGGAATTTTCAGATTGAAAATTTAGTTCTCCAAAAAATAATTAATTTTTAAACCAAAATAGATTGTTTACATTGATATTCAGGTGAATTTCCCCAAATTTACTTGAATGCATTTTAATTTTATTTTAAAGAAATCCTAATCAGTTTTGAAAAATTCCAGTACACAGATTCACCTGCAATCAAGAAAAATGGTTATAGTTTCTCAATTACGTATATCTTGCACTGAAATATGGGACTATCAGCTTTAATGAGTTCGGTTCACGCATTCAAGAACAAGGAACAGTGATACTTATTTGATTCTTTACACTAAATATTTATCTAATTATTTGGTATACCTTTTTTATAAACCGCATGTTTGCAAAAATTTTTGTTTATTTCTCGAAAACTATTTAAGTACTTGTGAAAATTCAAAAATTCTCCCTCAAAAATCGCAATCAACTCGTGTTACGCTTGTGTGACTAACAATTCTATCCTCACAGAACGATTTGCGTTATACGAAATTTTTTTTCTAGAATAATAGATATAGAATGTGATGCTGCAATTGTTTCCTAAAAAGCTTCCTCACAAATGTCGAACATATGGGTGTTCTACTGAGTTAAGTAGAAAAACGCATGTATGTGACAATCAGACTCATATAGAAAGTCACGACGTTACAGATAAAAATCAAATTTAGTAGAGTAGGTGAACACTCCATAGGACACAGGTAATGAAAAAGGAGAAAAATATGAACAAGAGCTAATTTTTTGGTTGACAAAGCTTTATTAACTAAAAAAATTTCGATGTTTATGTATTTTACCAAAAAGATACACTCTTTACAAATATATATTACGAGTATCAGAATGTATATTTAAACAGTAATTTTGGATAATAAGGTTATGTTTCATGATAGTTTTTCTAATTATTGAATTGTTTGAAGAATAAATGCCATCAGAAGAAAAATAACTTGTAATTTGGAAATTTTATTTAAAAAAATGCATTTTTAAATAAAATGTATTGCGGATACTTTCATGAGAAGTTACATACTAATTACGGACCATTAGGCTATTATTTATAATAATTTGTATAGTAAAAAGATACAGAAATTAATGCTTATGATAATTTTCAAGCACACTTAATACTTATTTTGAAACGTGGTCTATAGTGAAATTTCATTAGCTATGATTTCATGAAAAAATGTCAACACCTACAACTAAACATTTTCGCTAGATTTGACCAGCTATTTGTGAATTTAAGAATTATGAATACTGTAAACCCATTTTAATAATCTTAGTACTTTATATCTTAAAAATAGTCTAAAAAAGGAAATCCTGTATCTAATTCTAAGATCTAAACAACGGTTCATATTTTTGGTCACAGGTTTTTACAAGAAACTTTTTTTGTAATTTCATTAGTGCAACAGTAAGGAATGTGGTGCGGAAGAAACGCTAGTTGACACATGGGAAAGAAATCGGTTAAGATGGTTCGGGCATGTTGAG